>CAUYUJ010016787.1:86155-123655 GCA_963575745.1 Prorocentrum cordatum
AGCCCCAGGTGTCCCAGGAACTTGTTGCACGGTCGCGCCAGCCCATGTGGTGATAGCCGCATTTGCCCCTGTCGTCTGTCTGGGAGTGACGCAGGTAATTGGCTGGTATCCTATCCCAGTCGATATCATAGCCCAGCCTCGTGTTCATCTCGTAGGCGTCATACCCGCAGTCCTTCCAGGCCTCCTTGGGAAATTGTTGATATCCGAGGGCGCGTGTAGTTTCGGGTCGGATTTGGGCGCCCTCCATCCAGGGAGCCGGGTACGCTGCGTGTTCGCTGTCCACAGCGCGCAAAAGACTGCCCCCAGCTCCGACTGAAGCCTGGATATGCGTCTGGCTGGTGTCTCGTCGGGACGTTCGAGTTCGACAGTGCCCAGCCTGACTTTGTACATTGGGCCGCCTCCATCAGGGCAGGACAACAGATTGAGTGCGTCCTGTTCCGATGAACCAATATGGCGAGAGTGATAGGGCCTCTGTCCAGGGGGCATCGGGGTGGGCGCAGGAGAGCGCTCGTACCGCGAGCCACCACCGTCGCTGGCCCTCTCGTACCTCGCGGGGTCTCGGGCTGGACCCCTTCTGCGGTCGGCGTAGGGCGTTTCCTCTGCAGCTGAGGTCGCGGTATCCTCGCGGCTGGTGTCAGAGCTGTCCGACGACGGGCTTCGCTGTGGCGCATCGCCGCCTGAGCGATTGTCATCATCTTCCTGGGCCGACTCTGAGCACGTGGGAGGACGAGCGGGTTCATCTTCTCCGTAGCCGGGCTCCATCTTGTTAAGGGGGATCCCGTCTTCCGCGCCTTCGCCGTTGTCGTAGTCGGGCGGGTCATGGTGGCCCATGCGCGAGTCGTTGTCCACCGTGCCCTGGGACCTGTCTGTGTCGGCAGCCATGGGAGTGTCTGGCCTGTCGTCGCTCACGGCCAACACGCCAGTTGGTGGGGGCTCTGCCAAGGAGGTGATGGGTGTTGGCTCTGATGCTGCACCAGAGCTGCCTGTGGCGCTGGGTCCAGGGGGATTGCTTGCTCCGACTTTGGTGAATTGGTCCTGGGCCTTGGCGTCCACGCCAAGCCAAGGGAGAGAATCCACAATGTCAACAGGCGCCTCGAACCCAATCTGGCTGCTGAGCGGGGGAAGGGCAGGAGGTTTTCCTGGATACAGCGATCTGAAGTCGCGATCCAGGATGCGATCCAGGGTGGCCGGGCCTATGTTCCAGATCGGGACCAGGCAGCGCCGGCAGCACCATGTAGCGTTCCATTGGCGTCCCCACCAGGCCAGGGCACGCTTGTCGATGGGGGGCAGCCCATCTTGCTCGGGAACGCCTATATCTCCCGCCGGCTTCCAAATGAAGCAACCCAGAGGCGGAGAGCCGGGGTTCCAGACAAGGAGCGGGGCCCCTTGGGGGCAGGTGTCGCACCGCGCAGAGTAGGTCTGCGTCTGGGCGGCTTTGATGCCGAAGCGCTCATCCCGGATCCGGAGGATCGGAATGGTGGTATTGGCACACTCAGGAATCTTCGTGCCCGTCGGCTCCATGAAGAGATCAGCTAACCTCCTCGTGTCCGCCAGCGGGTTGCACCCGTAGCCGAGCGGAAGGTGCCCCAGGGAAGGGAGGGCGCGCGCCCTGTCATTGCTGGTTCCCGACATCTGCTGCTCATGTTCCCTGACTCTGTCGGCGAGCTTCGTTCCGGCAGGCGCAGGGAGGCCTTTTGTCCTCGAGGTGGCGTATCCAGCAGACAGCGCAATGCCACCCCATGTTGGCACCGCTGATGTATGCCTGAGGTCTATTCTGAGCGACCATCTGGCGCGTGCTGTCGGAGATCCAGGTACCCTCGGCGGCGGTCAGATGGTCCTTTCCGCACCTGTCGCACGTGTATATGTTATTCTTTTTCTCGAGCACGAGCCTCTCATCGGGGATGAAAGGAGGGTCCAGTCTGGTGCCAGGGGCCGGAGCCGGAAGTGGAGGGGCATTGAGGTCGGTCTGGGACAGGGCAAGTCCGCCGCCGATGTAGGAAAGACCCGCGACCCTGTTGTTGGGACCGAGGGAGGCGTCGGACCCCGCCAGCGCGACGTGTAGCGCACACACTGAGCAGCCGTGCGTATCCAGGCAGGTCAGAGTTGCTGCCGGGACGATCCGCTCGAGGACGAGCATCGGTGCTTCTAGCTGGAAGTCTTGCCTGTCCATCTCGCTCCAGGTCTGCGGGCAGCCGGCTTTCTGCGCCGCCGGGTGGTGATGCGCCAATGCCACGAGCTTGGAGATGTGAGGTAGCACCGCTTCGATGCGACCGTGCAGGTCAGCCAGGTCTTCCAGGGTGAGGCTCCAGGTATTAGCGAATTGGCTTCGGAAGTCCTGGTGGACCTCTTGCCAGGGGACGCAAAACCCCAGAATGGCCTCGATGACGTCCCCGGCCTGCTCTGCATGAGAGAAAGGCCACAGAAACACTCGTGGTTCACGGAGCATGAGCATCATGACAACCAGAAGCGAACGTGCCTTGCAGGAATCCATGGGCTGACCGTCGGTGTCTATGATTCCCAGACGGAACTCTTCCATCGAGGAACCGCACCCTCGGAGGATGTCTCCCAACCCGGCCATTCCAGGGTGCCTCCTGTGTCTGCAGCAGTCCTTGGTAGCGGAGCTCCAAGCCTTGGGGACCTGACGGAAGAGCCCTTTGGGGGTGCACTGGCGGCGCTTCCAGAGTGTTACACGCCTACCGCTGGCGCGGGGCAACGGAGGAAGGGAGTCATCGGGGACGGCGCAGCTCGCGTCCCCCCAGGGGGTGCCTAGGCCGAGCGACCAGACCATTGCTGCCCACAGCGTGTTGTAGACCAGATTGGTCGCATCGAGCCCCAGAGACATGTCAAACAAGAAGCCCAGGTGCGACCAAGCCTTGCGGTCGAGCACGCCCGGCTGCCGCGGCGCGTTGGCCAGCGTGAATTCGTGAGGGCGCAGCCCGGACATAAGATAAATGAGCACATGAAAGGCAGGCGTCGAGAGGATATCGTGGAGCCCTCCCGAGATTAGCTTGCCCAGGGTGTCCCAGTCGAAACTTTCCTTCAGGGGTGCGTTATAACGCTCAGCGAAACAGGTGGCCTGGGCGTCGCGCGCATTCTTCTTAGCGACGTCCAGCTCGTTCTGCCCGCTCTCCCCCTTTGCGACACTGCCCCAGGCGACGGGCGAGGGCATCCATGCGGCAAGGTCCTTGAGTGGGTCGAAGCTCTCGTCGATTTCCAGGGAAAGCCTGCGGCCCACAGGGGCGCGGCCTCGAAACTGGACCCAGAGGCGAGTCAATCGCCCGTACTCCGAGAGCACGCGAGCCGGGCTGCCCTTTCGTGCCTCCTCTAGCGTTACGCAGGACGCCGGAGAGGTGACGAGAACCCTGCGGCCATCCGTCCATGAGGATAGCCGTCTGGAGCTGGTGGCCGACCACGATTCTGACAGTGGTGCCCTTGTTGAGCTCTGGTAGTAGAGCGCGCACTATGTCCACGGCTTGAGCCGCCTCCAGAAGATTGGCAAAGCCTGGTTGTAGCTCTGAGGTGACCTCCCAGGAGGGTGTGTGAACCATTAGGAAACGGTGCATGTCTGCGCCTAGCGGCGGGTCCAGCGGTTCAAGGGTGGCGCGGAGGTCACCTTCGTCAGAATCGGTGAGTCTAGCCAGCTCTGGCAGTCGCCCGGGTTCCCACACGCGAATCTCTCTCCAGGGGATGCCCTCGACGATTGGCCGCTCTCTGAGCGGATCCAGGATGCCAGACTTCATGCCTTTCCCGTCGTAGGCGGCGCTCGGGAAGGCGAGTAGCTGCGGATGCATCCGATAGCAGATTGAAAAGTGAACCACGGAAGACTCCTGACCGCGGAGTGCGTGAAACATCCTGTCGAAGATGCTGACGAAGAGCCCTAGGTCGTTCGCCAGTTTGGAGAGCACCGTGGGGGGCAGCTGGTTCGGGTCTCCGACGAGGACCACGGCCCCCCCACTGTTGATCAGGTTTACCATGGACATGGGCGCGTGGAGCTCTGTGGCTTGCCCAGCCTCGTCGATTACCAGGAGGACGATCTGGGGGCTGTCCTTTTGACCGAGTGCTTCTGACGCCTCGTGCGTAGACATGATTATCCTGGCCTGACGTAGTAAGCTCGCCTTGTAGGGCCTGAATAAAAAAAAACAAAAAAAAAAAAAAAAAAAAAAAAAAAATAGAAAAAATAAAAAAAAAAGAAAAAAAAAAAAAAAAGAATAAAAAAAAAAAAAACAAAAAAAAAAGAAAAAAATATCAAAGTAAAAAAAAAACAAAGAAAAAAAAGAGAAAAAAAAAAAAGGAAAAAATAAAAAAAAAAAAGAAAAAGACAAAAAAAAAAAAAAAATAAAAAAAAAAAGTAAGAAAAAAAAAAAAAAACACAAAAAAAAAGAAAAAATAAAAAAAAGTAAAACAGAAAAAAAAAAAACAGAAAAAAAAAAAAAAAAAAAAAAAAAAAAAAAAAAAGAAAAAACAAAAAAAAATAAAAAAAAAAAAAAAAAAAAAGCCCTGGCTCTTGTCCCCGTTCTGGAACGGGAAATCGACGTGGGCGTTTCTGTAGTGACCTTCAGGTGTAAGGTCGACAAGTGCCTCGTTGACACGGTCCTTCTTTGCCAGGCGCACGAACTTGTCGGGGAAGCCCGTGTCTTGGTCGAGGCGCCGCTGATGTTGTGCTTCGATCAATGCCAGAGCTGGTTGGTCGACCGCCGTGTTGGACCCTGCTGCCAAAGCGACCGCGTGTCCAGGGCGTAGGCAGGAGCTCCACAGGTCCAGGCAGGCAACTGAGAAGGTGGTCTTGCCCGTTCCATGGGGGTCCGTGCACTAGAACAGCATGGTGGCTCAGGGTGGCCTGCAGGGCACTGGTCGCATCGCCGTTCGGCCTGTGCTTGTCCAAAATCCTGTGGAGAGTGTCCAGGCTGGGAGTAGGACGCACTCTCTGAAAGACAGAGCCTGTCGCATCTGAGATTTCCTCGTCAGAGAACGCCTTTAGGCCTTGGGGGAGAAGCGGTGCCTGCAGCAGCGTGCCGTCTTCGACAGCTTGCAAATGGTCGGCGTCAAGGACGCTCTGTTCCAGGGTGGCTGCCGCCCTGGCCCTAAGGCTCAGCCCCAAGGAACACGCGTGTCCCAAGTCGTTGGCCAAAGTCCGTTCCGACCGAGGGGCGTGAACAAAGGCCAGGAGGCACGTCACAGGTGACAACTGGTGGCCAAACAGATCCGCTGGGTTCTGGCGTAGGTAGTACATCTGGTCCAGCGCCGAGCATTGCCGCCAAAACTGGATGTCAGAAGGGGCTTCATCCACGCGATGCCAGGGAAGATCGTCGCTCGGGTGGCGTTTCGCCTTGGTCTCGTCTTCGTGAAACTGCCCACCCTTCCCGTAGTTGTAGACCACGATGCACCAGTTCGAGGGGTACCTGGCGGAAGGGCTGAGACCTAGCGCTTGAGCATCCTTGGGGTGGATGTGACCGCCCAGAGCGGGGGGCCACCAAACTGAGACATCTGCGATCTTGTCTACTGTCGGGCCCGTGACTGAAATCTACAGCCACCTGCTCTCTTTGTCACGTTCCAGGGGTCTGGATGCAACCTTGTACATTGAGGGCCACTCCAACAGCAGAAATTCTTTACCGTCGGGTAGGTTCATGGCGTTCCGCAGCCGAAAGGCGTCCAGGTCCTCCATGTTCGTGTTGGCATCGATCCTGGTGACGCGAACTCCGAGAGCGCAGTTACCTCTTCTGGCGAGATCCTCTCGCGTAGAGCCTCTGCCATCGTCTACCGTCTCGACCGAGGCTTGGCTTTCAACCCAGGCGATCCTCCTTAACGTTTGCCCGCGGTCCTGGAGGGAGTAGGGCCATTGTGAGGGGAGTCGAACGGCATTGATCAGCTCCCCGAGCGCTGCCTTGGGGTGGACCCTAGAGTGCGGGGAGTCCAACGGAACCGAGTAGAGGCTGGCGACCTCTGAGGCTGCCTGCATGGCCAGGTCCCCTTATCCAGGGCGGCTGGGCTTGTCGGGGAGGGAGCGTCGATCTCCGTTTCACTGTCCTCGGCCAACTGGACTGTTCGCTGCTGGCAGGGTGGGCCCCAGGCAGGAGGGGGGCGAGACGGCGGGGGCGGAGGAGGAGGTACCCCGGAGGAGCCTGCAGCCTGTCCAGGTGAGGGGGGTAGCCAGATGGACGATTTCGCCCGCATCCTGTTCCCGTCGCCGTCCTCGGACGGCCTGAGGCCCTCTCTTGCGGCGCCCCGCCTGTTCATCATGTGCGTTCGAACCTTCTCCGGGTCCACCCTGGTGCCTCCTGGGCAGTTATATGTCGACGGATCGTCCCAGAGGGGGTAGGTAATGGGCACGCGCAGCGCATCCTCGGGGATCGCGATGCCAGGGAGCGAGCGCACCCCGTCACGGGTAATCGAGGGCTGGACTGGTTTCCAGCCGCGCCAGGGCATCCGCGCGACGGACACCTGGCGGGTCGAGTCACAGGGCCCCCCTCCAAACATGCACCAAAGATTCCCAGGAGTGACGAAGGTGTTCGGGTCTGGCCACACGTCCTGGTACCGTGCCACCGACATGTCGCAGTGCTTCGCGCTTAGGATGTGCTCTGTGTCGTCGACGGGCCCCTGGCAGATCTCGCACCGGCGCCGCCAACCGCCGTGGAAATAAACCCAGCGCATCCAGGGACAAAAGCGGGCCAGGAAGACGCGCGTGCCCATGCGCATTGGCGGCCCGTCGTCACTGCACTGTAGGCAGGAGGGCCAACGACGGAGGGGGCCCTGGTTGTTTTTGGGCATTATCCAGGGGGGGAACCGATCCAGGGTGGCAGCGGAATGCTGCGCTGTCTTGTGATGGCAGCTGAAGCTGCGACCCGACAGGACCTTAGTGCGCCGCGGCGGGGGGCGATCAGAGGAGGGGGGAGGGAGGAGGATTTTCGAGAGCATCAACGAACAGCGCAACCTGGTCCAAGTCGCAGAGGTCGACGTCCGCGGCAGGGAAAGGGGGGGGGGGGCGGCTGGGTGCCGTCCCAGACGATCCAGGAAGTGACGGCCAGGTCGCCGGCGCCTCGAAAAGCGTCGGCCCAGAAAACCCCTAGTGTGGCAAGACGGTCGGCTGCCTTGTTGAGGCGACGACGCACAGCCTGCCATGTGAGTGTCCATCCAGCTTCGCTGGCTTGTCGAAGGGCGAAGTCCATCTGTTGTGCCAGGTGGAGCCGGCGATAGCGCCCAGTGCCGGATCCGTACCGGATGGCAGCTAGATTGTCGCCGACCACTCGAGCCCTTCGAAGCGCGGTGTCAAGGTGGGGGAGCAGGGCAAGTCTCGCTCTGCACCCGGAAGCCTCCGCCGTCTGCGCATTGTCGCAGCCTGGAAGGGCAACGACGGCGACCGCGACGACGCGCGGGTAGCCGCGGTGCGGGTCGTGTCTCCAGAAGACAGCTGCCGCCCCGGAGACCTTATCACCTTCCCCGATCCGGCGAGCCCCACCGTCGAAGGTGAGCTCAAAGGGCCATTGGGCCGCATCGGCAGCGGGGAGCGGGGAGTCTCCGACGGTGATCTCCTCGCCTGCCTCCATGTCCCTCCTAGCTCTGAGCACCAGGGCGTGCAGGTCGCAGAGTCTGCAGTAGCTCTTGGTCCAGAGGGCACTGGGGGGCCTGTCAGTCCTGGGGCAGGGGAACCAACCCACCCCTGGCGGCATCCAACTCGCCCTGGTGTCGCCCGTTTGGAGAACGGCGAGCCGATCCCCGCTCCGCGCGAACCTGGTCGTGACAGGGAGGCGCCGGATTTCCCCCCGGCGCGCGGAGCTTGTCTGCCGAGATGCGGTCCGGCAGCCCCCTGCATGCGCAGCAGGTGTGGGCCTTGGGGATTGCAATGTTGACAGGGGTCCAACATGGGGGCCCAGACGGCGGTTTCGTCCGCCGGTGCAGTGGGGGCCTGCCCTTCTTGCATGTCGTCGTCCTCATCATTGTCTTCCTGGACGTCGGTGTCTGGTACGGAGATTCCCTGGACGATGAGTCCGGCGGCTTCGTCGGCACCAATGGGGGCACAGTCCAGGTTCACGCAATATCTGAAGGAGATCCGGTGTAAAAGGCGGCAGGCAAGCCTCTGGTGCTGACCTTTGGAGCATATCGTGGTGGGAAGGTCTCTGGGGTGGTCAGGGCCTCTAGCCTTTTCCCATGCAAGGGCGGCGGCGGGGCACCAGCCCCACACGTGCTCAGCAGTGGCTTCCGCTAGGCCGCAGAGGGGGCAGGCTCCGTAGAGTCCTGGCCGCATGGGAACGGTGATGTTGCCGAGTTGCCTTCTTCTCTCCGCAGCAAGTGGACGCAAGTCCTCGGGCAACGCGTCGTCGCCGAGGAGGGGCCAAAGGGAGGCCTCTCCGGTCCAGGGCCCGAGGCACGAGTCGCACAGGCTCCGTAGAGTCCTGGCCGCATGGGAACGGTGATGTTGCCGAGTTGCCTTCTTCTCTCCGCAGCAAGTGGACGCAAGTCCTCGGGCAACGCGTCGTCGCCGAGGAGGGGCCAAAGGGAGGCCTCTCCGGTCCAGGGCCCGAGGCACGAGTCGCACCAAGCCTGACCGCGATCCCGTTGTCCAGCGGTGAGCCAGACACTATTGGCCACCCTGCCGCAGCCGCACTGGTGGGGGATCCTGTCAGCAACACTTCGTCTACGCGCGGACCCGGGTAGTAGTAGTCCGTTGGCCAGGACTCGTAGGACGCGGTGCGCCTCGGCGAAGGAGGCGCAGTGCCCAAGGAGGGACCATTCCGCACCGTCTGTTTGAGCCCACCTACGCTCGTGGCTGGTTGTGGAGAACCAGGTGCTCACCACGTGCCCGTGGAGCTGCGTCCATGCCGCGACGTATACAACGCGCCCGAAGTAACGAGCCCGGCGCCGAGGGGGCTCTCTCATGGCACGATTGAAGAGGTCAGCGGCCCTGGCGTCGGTCAGCACCTTGGAGCCGGGCCTGCGTGGCTCATCCCGAGGGGTGAATTCCCGCGCCAATTTCACGAGTTTGTTCCACCTTCTCCCTGCCTTGTGCCTCGCCTGTAGGGGCCCCCGCAGGTCGTCTAGGGCGCGCGCCCTGGCCCCGATCGCACGCGAGGTGGCAACCGGGCATTTGGGGCAGCCAGGGACTTGGAAGCGGATGCCCAGACCGGTGAGGATGTTGTCTGGGATCCAGGAGGCGGAGGCAAGACCGAGGGCGACCCGCAAGTGTGCCCGGAGTGCCCTTTCTTGCACGGTGTCAGGGAGGGAGTAGTGGGATGGGTACGGGATGAGCGCGATGAGGTAGGCGTTCCAGGCGAGGGCGGTCTTGGTGGGAGACATGCTTGCAAGGTGTAGGGCCATGGCCCGGCCCCGCAGCTTGGGGAGAGGTTTGCCCCAGGTGCCGGCAACGAGGGCGTCGAGATGCCCTTTTGTCATTCTCCCCCTGGGCGGTAAGCTTTCCCCTTCGGCGGCCCGAGATACGACGCAGGCGCCGAGATAGGGCCACTGAGAGCGGACGGCGGACGAGCCAAAGGGGGTGTAGTCAATGGTGCGTCTCCACCAATCGCGGTTGCTGGCGGGGACCAGGGCCGTTTTAAATTTGCAATTGCATGGGCTGCTTCAGGGAGAACACTGAGCCGCAATACTGGGGACGGCTGCGCGCCTGATCATTTCCAGGAGGAGTCCAGCAGGCAGGCCTGTAACAGATGTGGTGGTGCCATTATCGCTGAAGTCCACCGGGGCGTTGTCCAGGTGCTGCATGATGTTGATTCCGGATGGGGCTGCGATGCCCCTGCACTGGTGGGCTTCGACGAGGAGCCCTGCCGCTCTAGCGAGCCAGGGAAAACGATGCCGGCACGTAGTGTTTGGGCGGTGGCGCCCAATAGGGCAGCGAGGTCATCCACGTACGTCGGATCGTCCGCCCCGGTGATGTCAGCCAGGGCGCTGATGAGAGGGTCGTATCCTAGGCACCAGAGGAGCGGGGAGGCGGTGCCTCCCATTCCGATGGACCGTAAGAGCTTCCATATTCTGGTTTTGCATCTACCTTTGCAGGTGCGCACGCTCCTGCTGCCGACGAGGCAATCCACAGAGTGCAGGAGCCAGGTCGGGAGTTGCCAACGCCTCGCCAGCTGCCCCATCCATTGCAGGGACATGCGCTCGAAAACTTTGTTCTGATCACAGAAGAGGACAGCCGTGCTCAGGGCAGGGCCTAGTTGCCGTGCGGCGTCCAGTATATAGCGGTCAACAGCTTCTTGGTGCGCGCCAAGCAGGGCGGCCCACGAGGGCCCAGGTTCGGCGTCGGTGACGGGGTCCAGGGCAAGGTGGTTGGTGGCGGCGGCGATGTTGGGACCGCATTGCCCACCGCGCTTGGCAGCTTGATTGGGGTTAAGCCTGGGTTCAATCACGGGGCTGAGGCAATCGGCAATGGTAGCTCCATGCAGTCTCCGTAGGCAAGTGGGGAGCTGCAAGGGGCGCATGTCGTTGGGACGCTCAGCGGCCAGTTTCTTGCCGATCCAGACCAGAAGGTCAACAGAGGGGCCAAGGACCAGGTCCAGGAGCCCTGGGTTCAGCGCCGCGGCGTACCAGGCCTGGGCGAGGAGTCCAGCAACAAAGCGCGCACCGGGATGATACAGCTCGCTCGGCTCTCCGCCCACACCGGGGGCGCTGCCGCTAGGCCCCAGGACGAGGGAGGCGATCCTGCCCCACTGCGAGCTGGGAGAGCGTGGGAAATGCCCCGTGTCCTTTTGCCTGAAGTACTCGTTTAGGACGCAGTCCGCTGAAGGGGGAAGAGGAGGGGCGGTTTGCCAGATCGGACTCCGGCTCCGCCATAGGACGTCGTCTACTTCCTTGGTGCGCTCCTTCCAGCTTCCGTCTTCGTCGCGTACTCCGTAGTGTCCTGACGAAGATTTCTCGCGCCGTCCGGTAGTGGGGGGCAAGCGCGGGGCGTTCAACTCCGGGGCCCCTTTGCGCGGGAGCGAGGCGGGCGGCGCGTCTCTGCGCGGCGTCATTGCCCCACCTTCGCAGCCAGAGGGCAGCCTGCTGAGGTGTTAAGTCGCTGCCGTCCCACTCGTATTCAGCGAGCCAGGCAGCAAGTGCTCCCGCCGGGCGCGTCATGGAGTCCGATCTTACCGCCGCCGCTAGCAGGGTCCCTGGCGAACGGTTGGTTTTGCTTCTGCGCCACTTCCTCCACCAGTCCTGTATTGCGGCTGACAGAGCGTGGCGACCAAGCGCGAGGAGGGCGGGCAGAAGCGGGACGGTGTGGTCATCACCCGGGTTAGGGGCCGGGGGAGGAGTGGAGGGTCCCTGTTCTCTTTCTCCTTCGCCGTCGTCGTTGTCGCAGTGACTGGCTGGGAATTGACCTGGGGTGGCCGGGCGGACCCAGTCGGCGGGTTGTAGGAGGCCGGTCAGATCGATGTCCGGCAACCCGAAGGTGCGTTCGAGAAAGGAATACAGAGTCCTTAATTCAGCGTGCGCCTCGCTTGGAAGTAGGCGGAGATCGCCCGCACGAATGGTGTTGTCTCGGCGGGTTCTGGGGGCGCCCTGCGGCTCCATGTACAGGATGGCGTGGTCGGAGACTGAGGGTTTCCAGGCCTTCCTGACCCCGTAGGCACCGAGCTGACGAAAAGGGCAAGCAACGATGTCGATCTGCGATTCATTGTCCGCGCCCACCCTGGCGGGGCCGTCGCAGTGGCAGACGCTTGAACCAGTCAGCGAGAGCAGGTCAGCAAGGGCCGCTGCCTCGTCTGTTTCACCGTCCCTGGGGTTGTCCAACTGGATGTTGACGTCCCCTCCCCAGTATGTAGGGGTGTCGCCCCACCTTTCGATGGCCTGTCTGATGGCGCCAATGGTTTCGGCTTTCCTGGAGGGCGGGAGGTACACCGAGACCAGGCGGTAGGTGCTGTCATCTCGGCTGATGGTGGCTGCAACGGCACATCCGGGGACGAGGTCTTCTGCCCGGAAAAGCGTAGTGCCGTGGGGAATGATGATCGCCACTCCGCCGGCGCATCCCCCGGCTGGTCCACTGTAGGCTGGAGAGGCGACAAGCGTGCGGGCGTGAAACATGGTGGACCAGACGGCCGCCTCGTGTTCTGTCGAGTGGGTCTCCTGAATGAGTCCGACCCTACCGTTGGTGGTCATCTGCGTCAAGACGGCGCGTTTAATCATGTTATTGTGAGCAGTCGTGCTTTTGAGGTACCTAACGTTCCAACGGCCCACCTTGAGTGTACCGGCCTGCGCGGCATTGGGAAATGGCGTCGATCAGTGACCGCAGGGAAAGGTCCCCGCAGAGGTCCGCCCAGGTGGGGTTGCTCCAGGGGGTGGCGCGCACGAAAGCCCAGAGGGCTCGCGGTCGCCGGACGGCACGGTTACTGCGCAGGGCAAGGGCGCGGCTCAGGGAGGAGCAGGCTAGTTGCCAGGCTCTGGTTCTCGCCCCCGGAACGAGATTCGTGAGCGGGGGAGACCCAAGGGCGAGGTGAAGCGTCCCTGGGTCTTCAGGCGAGTCTAGGGGAACGGCAACCCTTGATCTAGGAGCTCTTGCTGCAGCCTGGCTCGGACTATGTCATCTGGACAGGGGTCCCCGGCGAGCGGCGCCCAAGGGCAGATTCTATCGGCGAAGCTGCGCGCCTGCCTCCACGCGGCCCAGATATGGCCCTCTGTCGGAGCTTCGTGCTGGCAGCCGGAGATATTCTCGTTCCTGCTCCAATCCAGGATGGCGGTCGCAAGTCTGCGCTGGAGACATCTCGGGTCAAGGTGGGCCCCCACGGCATCGTAGAGTTTCTTTCCACTGATGTCCAGGGATCGATAGTAAGAACCAAGGCCCACTGCTCGGGCCCGCTCCTCCGGAGATGGGATCCTGAGTCCGTGCTCTCTGCAGTGGGCCAGGAGCCAACCCGCCCAGGCCCTCGCTTTCCCTTCGCTGGCGAGGCTCTCTCGCTCTCTTCCGTGACAGACGAGCGTCAGTCCTTCCGTGCAGCCCTGGAAGGTACGCTCGGCCCCGGTCTCCTGAAGAATGTTATTGATGCCATTCCTGGTGTCGGCGAGGGTGCGGAGGAGCCATCTGTGGCTGCTGTCCCCACTGTATAGCAGACAGAGGGGGTGTGTCTGGTAAATGCAAGGAACTATTGCCTCCTGGGCGTTGGCAGGAGCCTTGGACTGGGCCCAGGGAGGGACGCGCCCGCCCGGTCTGTACGCCCATTGCCTTTCCCAGGGGCTGGGGAGCCGAGGGTACGTAGCGAGGTCATCCGCGGGAGGGCAATTGCTGAACCACAATCGGTCTCTCGGGCTGGCGACTGCGGGCGCAGCATCAATGCGGACCGCCCAGTCTGGGGGGAGTGCCCCCAGTGCAGTGCACATTGCCTGCTTGTGTGCCTGTAGGATGGTGGCTGGACATTCGCAGCATATTATGACGTGGACATCCGGGCGGAGTCTGCGGGCGGTGCTCCACAGGAGAGGCACAGCGAAGAACTGCACTGTCTGGGAACCCGCAAGTCCATCTAGTCCCCCGTGCTGGCTGGCTGCAGAAAGGCTGGCACCTGGGGGCCCCGCTGTGATGACGAGTAAGCTTCCAGGGTCCAGGGTTCTGAGGTCAGGACTCCGGCAGTCGTCCCATCTCAGGAGATCCCATACATCAGCTCCCAACCTAATGTGCGGGGGTCCTCCATCAAAGCGCGTGGCACTGTCACGGTCCCAACGCCTCTCCACTCGAGCTGCCACTTCCTCGCTGAACTCGAAGAAGGCGGAGGATCTGAACCGAGAAGTCGCGGCGACTTTGGCTAAGAGGTCGCCTACCGCCAGTCTCGCCAGGACCCATTCATCGAAGAGTGATACAAGATGAACCCTTGTTCCCACGGTGGCACTCGGGCCGGGTCGAGGGTTGACTATGCGTGCCCTCGTTTGCTGGGTGAAGTCATACGTCCAGTCTTCCCCATGTCTGGGATCGCTGATAGGGTGGAGCCTAAGGTGCCCCGCGATATCCCATGTGCCGTCGGGGGAAACGCTGGAGACGAGGCCATCCTTCTGGAAAGTCCTTAGAGTGCTGCTGATCTGTGTATTGTCCCAGCCCGCAGTCTGATACGCAGCAAGCGTCGTGTCTGCAGGTGCGACTGGAGAGAAGCCAGTTCGTCCGTCCCTATGTCGCTCCCAAACCTGCTGAAGCACATCGGCAGGCTGGGGGGCGGCCGTGGACTCGTCTGGTGAGAAGACAGTCGGACGGGGCCGCGGCCTGCGGATCCGTGCGCCCTCCGCACTCGCCGGTCTGGACGCCCGTCTTGTGACGCCTCTCTCTGCGACCCCGGTGGGGGGGCCCTCCCGGGCGGGAGCGTTCCCAGAGGTCGACCAGAGTTCTTGGGTGGGGAGGTCTGCTGTCTGGTCGGGTGGACCTTTCCCTGTCTGCGTTGCCCGCAGCTCTGCGTCGGGTCGCACCGCGTAGCGGTCCTGCGTGTGCCGCCATTCCTGCCTCTGAGTGGCCGGCGAGCCGGACTCCCACGAGCTCTGTCAGCGGCGGTAGTATGGGGCTGGGTGTTGGGCTCTACCGGTCGCGGTCCGGTCGTGCTTCGGTGTCGGGCACGCCTGGTCTGCCCGCCGTCGGCTGTACTCACAGCAATCCCGGCCGGGGCACGCGCAGGTCTGGGCGTGCCGGCACGCCGGGCGACATTACCGGTACTGCGTAGGTTCCTTGGAGAGGCCTCTACAGTCTCGCTCAGGACCTGGCCCCTATCGTCCGAGAATGGGGCGCCCGCTCCCGCGCGCAGGATGGTGCGGAGCATGGCAGGCGTAAGGCTCTGAAAGGAGGCATCGGGTGCCGACACGCTGTCCGAGCGAGAGGCCGGACCGCCTGCGAGTTGCCTCAGCTGAGCGCAAGCCGCGTCAGCAGTCAGCGCCGCTTGGCGTGAGTTTATCCTCCTGCCGGCGGGGTTGCGCGTGCCCGGAGGTGGGTGGGTAATCCAGTAGGCGCTGAAGGCGTCTGGGATTCGCGCGGCGAGTCCAAGCTCTTGGTGGCCCCATGCAGTTGTCCAGCTGGGGTATCGCTGCGGCCCATGCGATCACACTGAGAACTTGGTTCCATTCGTCTTCGCAGGGGGGGGGCCTGTGCCGTCTGAGGCGTGCACCTGTGCCAGTCTGAGCGTACGCGCCATGACTTCGCATTCCCGTCTCCAGTCCGCGCCCATGCACGGGGGGGGCTCAGGCCCAGCTCGTGGCATGTCTCCTCGCCCCAGGGGGTCGTTGCAAGTACTAGGCACCGTGCCCGGCGGCGGTCTCCTGCCCTGGACTGTCGCGGCATCCGCGGGGACCCGTGGAGGTGCGCCCTCGCTGCCCGCCGCGCCCCCCGTGTCCGTAGTGCAGGCGGCCGGGGCCGCACACCGAGCCTCCTCTGTGCTGTCCAGAGTCGCGGCTCCACACCTCCCAATCGAGCGCAGCTCCGTGCTGGCATTTGCTTCATCCTGAGAGGTCCGTGGGTTCCCAAGGGTGTTCACGCCGATGTGTCTCTCGGGGGGTTCTGCGGGGTCAGAGCTATCTCGCCCCACAGTTTCTGCAGCGTTGCAGGCTGTGGAGGGGCCTTCGCCTACGCCCAGGCTCGGCGTGGCGGCGCAGACCGGGGCGCGTGACCGTGCTGGCCCCTCTCTGGGTGTCGCAGGGTTTGCAGAGGTCGCCCGGGGTGGGAGTTGGACGGTGTTGTCGGCCTGGGTAGCGGCATTATCCGCCACTCCTTCGCCGGCCGGTCTGGCCACGGAGGGTGGTGCCGTACTTTGCTCGCGTGGTGCCATCTGTCGCCGAGGTTGCACTCCCTGCGCGGAAAGTGCCGGTTTGTCGTTGGCCCCTCCGCTGGGGTTTGCGCATGTCTGTGGTGTCACCGAAGTGGGGAGCCCGGGGTTTGCAGGTGCGGCTGGCGGTCCAGGACCTGTCGCAGTAGGTGGTCTCGCATCACTCGCTTGCATACCTGCCACGTCCGTTTCATTGTTCGCCCGGCTGCGGCTTCTGCGTTGGCTCGTACCTGGGTTGTCCATAGGTCTGTCCCCCGCTCCAGCGGTTCTGGGGGTCTGGGAGGTGCCTCTCCGCCTCCGAGTGACTCTTCCGGGGTCATGGCGCCGCCGCTCCTCCCAGCGTAGGTTAGACAGCCTGTTGATCAGGGCGTCCAGGGCATTAGTGACGTTTTCCGGGACTGAGAGCGCAGTGGTGGCGTCAACGTCTGCACCTCTGGATCCAGGGACCTCGAGCCAGGGCTGGTGGGCTGAGTAGGTGTCGTCAGGCTCAGGCGCGAGCCACTGGGTGAAAGGGAGCTGCCTCGTGACTTCTTCTCGGATCCCAGGCTCTCGGATGAGCTGCCAGACGTGATCGCGGTCCAGGCTCCCCGGGTTGGCCAGCTGCAGGATCCAGATGGCGGCGAACATGTCCCAGTTGTACCTCTGCATGGCCAGCCCTCGAGTTGTCTGCGGATTTCGAGGGCGATCCGGCGCTGGACGCCGCGCGCCATGTCGTGCACAGCTTGCTCCCGGACCACGGCGGCATATCTACCCAGCATGCCCCGCGCGATGCGGACTGCATCTTCGTCGGCTCTTACCAGTTCGGCCGGGGGCGGCCTGCACGCACTCACTAATACCTCGGCGAGCTCCGGAAAGTGAGTGGGTCTGGCGGGCCCAGGGAGTGGGTTGAGCGAAGCCGAGGTACGTCTAGGAAGTGGCTGCTGGGAGGGAGCATGGACCCTCAGCCCCACTGAAGCGGGAGTTGGTGTGGCTGCAGGGGCAAAGTCCAGGCGTGCAACGTGGATGGGGCCCGCGGCAAGCTGAAGTCTGAGTCTAGCTTGTGGTCTGTCAGCACCCCTCGTGGCTGCCCTAATGTCCGCGTCCGCAGGGAGGAGCACCGTCACCCAGGTGGGGACCGACGTGAACAGGAAACCTGCCTCACCGCTCGCGGTGACCTCAACGGCCCCACCGGCTGCTATCGCGGCGAGTAGGTATTCTCCAGGCTGTAGGACGGTCTCGCAGTCCCGTAGGCCACTTTCCTGCGACACGCTAGGTACCGTATTGGGCGCGCTCCTGCTGCTCATCGCCCTAGCGTTCTCTCGGAGCCAGTCCCCCGTGATGATAGGTGGGGCAGCTCTGGTATTGGCTGGGTGCGAGGTACCGTCCGGGCCATCCGGGAGCGGCCAGAGTCGAGTGAGTAGCTGGGCGTTTGCCGAGCCAACCGAGGCAGAGAAGAGCCGAAGCGTGCTGTGCCCAGGGAGCCAAGCGTCAGGGCGCATGCTGCGTGGGCGAATTTCTCCAAGCTGCGTCCCGTGCCTGTCGAAAGTGGTGATCTCGAGGACTTGGGGCTGAACGGCGCGTCTGGGGGCTTGTCGGACCGAGATGCTGGCCAGCGCGTCCACATGCTCTTGCAGTTCCCTGGATGTCGCAGCCGCTCTGTGCATGGGGTCCCTGATAGGTGTGGCAGGGAAGATCCTGACGGTCGGGGCTCCGATCACTATACAACTGGTGCCCACGAAGGCTGCCGCCATGGTGTCGGCCGCAGCTGAGCGCATGCGGACTTGCGTCATGTATCTGTAGTCAGAGACATCTGGGAACCAGGCGTACACGGTGGAAACCAGTTCAACCGCGCCGAAAGCCGTCCTCGGGGTCGGAGAGGCGCACAAATGAGGGCCCTCCATCCCAGGGTCCTTCCAGGAGGATGCGGCGCGGTCCTAGTGCCATGGGAGGAGGAGGCGCCCCCAAAGACCCGCCGAAGCTCGTCCCGGAGGTGCCTCAAGACGGGGGCGGTAATCCTTTCTGGAGTGGAGATCAGAAGAAGTCCCGTCCCGCAAATTCCGACTCTGCGCCCCATGGCTCCGGCTGTTGCGGAGGCAACGGAGTGGGCTATGCAGATCGCCCTGGGGGGAACTGGGATGTGCACTGAGTCACTTGTCTCGTGTGTTCTCCAGACGCACGCCGTCTGGTGGGCCAGTGTGGTGGTTTGAGCTGCCGCCTGCAGGTTATCCAGGGGGGCACGTATGCCGTCTTCACCGCTCGTAGGTCTCGCTGCTCTGCAGCGGAGGACGCGGTGGAAGAGCATCTCGAGTCCCTGGTATCTCAGGAGCTCGCCCCGGGGGAGTTGCACTCTCGTGGTGACCCAGTCGGCTGCGATCGTCCCGTTGTGGGATCGCCCTAGTTCGCCCCTCCACCTCATGATCTGCGCAACGACACCGTCATTGCCGCTTTCAGGGGTCAGGATGTGTAGAGCGTCAGAGGTGCCCCCATTCCTCCCTCCCAGTGCACAACTATTGACGGGGGTAGGATCGCGCGCAGTGTCCTGCCCTCTAAGTCGAATTGAGCGGCGAAGAGTTGCTGCAGTGGTGGGCTGGGCTTGCCAGTTCGGTAGGGGTGTCCAATCGGCACGAGATGGGTAATTTTGCTGGCGGCTCGGTATCCCCACTGCGCGTTTGCCAGAGCTGCGAGCTCGACCGGATCCGGTCCTCCAGGGGACGGCACTCCCTCGGTGGCCAGGGCGACGAGACAGCATGGGCTACCCGCGACGGCGGCTGCCGTCAGGGCGGCATCCATGTGTTGAGCAAGGGCGTCTACCACAAGGATTGTTGGGGCGGCGTTCCCCTGAGGCTGGTTCCTGCGCTCCGTGACTACTGCTTTGATCTGCTCCCAGGCGTCTGGGCCTGCAAAGGCAAAAGCGACTCCCGTCTCATCCGCTACACGCTCGCCGAGATAGGTGCTTCTGGAAATTACCAGATCGGCTGCGATGTCTCAGACGGCCGCGGTGAGCAGCCCTACCGGGAACCGCCCAGGTCCCCTCTTCCTGGGTTCCTCCTCTGGGGGGTTCCGCCCCAGTAGCAGCGCCCATCTTCCGAAAGTGATTCGCGGGGCGTGCCGTATCCTATCTGCCCTGTTGGTGGGACAGAGGGGTCGCTGCGGAGGCGAGGCCCCAGGTCCCTGCGCGCTGTTGTGGGTGTCGTCGGAGCCCATGCCGCTTCCACCGTTTCCACCGTCAGGTGGGGTCCCATCCACCTCCATCGGGGCATGACGTGCCTCCTGCGCGGTTCTCCTCTCGGTTACGTGCGCATGGATTCTGCGCATGTCTGAAAGTGTGACGTATGTGTGGGACGTCGGATGGAGAGTGTCTGTGCTCTGAGGCAGTCAAGATCCGGGGCCAGGTGCCTGAAGGCATCGGCTAACTCTTGCAGGCTCAGGAAGGGCTGCAGTGGGAGTAGGGTCCCGTCGCGGAGCTGCAGGAGGTCTGGTGGTACCGCCATCTCAGCGGCGTCGGCGTCTCGGGGTCGTCCTGGCATCCTTACGGAGACGCTACCCCTATCATTGGAGCGGCAAATAGGACAGTTCACTGGGAAGCATCTTCCGTGGGACAGGGCCTGCGCTGGCTGGCTAACCCTCCACTGTCTCAGGCATTCGGCGT
The DNA here is from genome assembly GCA_963575745.1 of Prorocentrum cordatum. Taxonomy (NCBI): domain Eukaryota; class Dinophyceae; order Prorocentrales; family Prorocentraceae; genus Prorocentrum; species Prorocentrum cordatum. Next base: position 105,491 of record CAUYUJ010016787.1, read on the forward strand.
GGTACAGGTGGCCGCATGGCACCAGGGCTTCCGCGAAACCTAAGATGTCTTCGCTGCAGATCATGCATCGGGGTGTCCCTACCTCCAGGTCCCAGGGAGGAACATCCACGGCGTCCATGCTTTCCGGAGGGAGCCTGACACTGTCTCCAGGAGGGTGGCTGAGTTGGGATAAGCCATCCCCCAGGCTCTCGATGAGGGCTCTGGCGGACACACTGGCGTCGAGGTGCGTAAGACTAGCTCCTTCACTGAGATGGGATATGAGGGCCCGGATTTGTAAGTTGGCGAGGTCGGAGTATGGAGCTAGATCGGCATCCGGGAAGTCCCCTCGAAGGCAGGCCACGAGGTCTTCCGGCGCGTGCATTTCATTCCTGGTCATCCAGCGGTAGAGAACGTCATAGGGTCGAGAGTCCAAGGCCCGCACAGTCAGCACTGGCCTGAGGAGGGGGAAGTAGTGTGGGGCCAGGCAGAGCCACAGGGCTCGACTAGAGATCCAGAGACCCGGTTGTCGATCTACCCTGTGTTCCAGGAGCATGCTCTGCGCCAGGCACTGTGCCTGGTCTCCGTTGACAGAGGTCCTTTCTCCGGGGGCCGGCATGGTCCCTCTGCCTGCCTCCTCTTCATTCCGCTGCCTGGCGTCGAGAGTGCGTATGGGTCTGTCCAGGAGCCCTTCTCTGGTGCTGCCAGCCGGTAACCTGCCCTGGGGGGTGGCGAAGTTTGCCCGGTTGAGCATCTGTCTTATGTCCGCGTGCCAAGGCGTGGTTGTTTGGAGGGTGAAAGTGGGGGTCGGGCGCAGGGTCCCGGCAACGATGTTTTTTAAGGCTATGAATGGGCGATACATCCTCGATTGCTGTGTTCGGCGGGGGAGCTAATTGAAGCCCCCCGCCTGCACCCGCGCGCGAGACTCGATGTGAAAGGAAGCAGGGGGGCGGGGGGCTCGGGAAAGGCGACGAAGGCAACGCGCGCTAAGGGCGCAAAAAGAAAAGGCTGGAACGCACGAAAGCGGTCAGATGAGTGTCGAAATCTGCCCAGCCAATCTGACATGCGGAACACTGCGCCTCAGTTTTGGGGATGCGAAGGCCAGGGCAAAATGTGAATTCACATGGTGGGGAAAAGGAAAATGTGAATTCACATTTTGGGAAAAAGGAAAATGTGAATTCACATTTTGGACTTTTAAATAGGTTTCTTTATGAAGGGGCCAGAATGTGAATTCACATTTTGGGAAAAAGGAAAATGTGAATTCACATTTTGGGAAAAAGGAAAATGTGAATTCACATTTTGGGAGAATCGCGGGGCCCATTCCAAATCTGTCTTGGGGGTCGAGAAGTCATCGTTTGGGAACATACGCGATCATCAACCGCACAATCAAGACACACTTGCACTCCACTTCGCCGACCCACACGCAATATGCAAGAACGCCCGCACGCATGAACGATAATGGATGGACGGCGCGTGTGCCCGCGCGGGCAACGCGCGGGCACGAATGACTGGCCATCAATGACCGCCAGCATTGGATGCCAATCGTACCCGATCACATACATGAACGATACATTGAGCATACATTGGCCATTCAGCCCCCATTGAAGACCCCCTGTTGCAGACCCCCTCTTTCACCCTCCAAGTTGTGCTTGTGGCTTCCACAGTTTCGGTCTCAACTCCCGGGCGAGCTCTGCCTTGGCTCGCGGGCCCGTTGTCCCTTGGGTTTACCCTTGGTCCGGTACTGGCCATTTGCGCACGAACCCTCGCTCCAGCCTCCACCGCCTGCCGATCCCCGGACAGGATGGCAGTCTGAAGGAAGCCGCTTGCATCCAGGTGCAGCATCATCCGCCCCTGGAGCTGGGGTGCGATGTAGCCGCCTACCTCGGGGGCCTCGAGCGAGGCACCAGCTGCCCTGGACGCCGTGTCTGCTTCGGACGCGAGCGCTATCTGGGCATCTCTGTAGGAGCTGACGCCCCGCCTGCCCCATTTGGAGATGTATTGGGCGCCAGTCAGTGCGTGCGGCTGCTTGTAGCGCCCCTCTCAATACTTCTGCTGTTTGAGAGTGTGGGCTGTCTCTATTGTGCCACCAGCGTCTACTGAGATCGGTGTGGTCACGTGCGTCGCTTATAGCGCGGTCAAGGTGATCCCCGCCGATGATGCACCTTAACCAGCAGAGGTCATCCAGATGCACCAAGGTGTTCGGTCCTATGGGGACGGATGTAGTTGTTCTGCTGGGTAGTGGGGGCCTCCGGCATGTTGGTGGGTGAGCGCCTGGGCCGCCGTGGTAGAGAGGGGGAGGGAACCACCCGTCGAGCCGTCCATGGGGGTAGGCCCCAATGACGTGCCGAATTTTCTGGCAGACATTTAGGGCCCAGGAGCCTGGTGCTGAGCAAAGTAGGGCCAGCGAGATCGTTGCTGCGCGGAGTTGCCAATCGCTCCCGACCTCTTCGAGGCCTCCTGAGTCTTCGCATGACCAGATTTCAGGTAGGCCTGCAGCGTGGGCCACCATATGCCTCCAGGCTCCCAGGAGTTCGCCCACGAGCCAAGTTGGGGCGAAGTCGGAGGGGCCAGGCGGGGTGGGGGAGTAAAGGTGCTCGGCGATTGGGGCGTACCGCATGCCCGCTTTGACACGCTGAACCAGCAGAGCGGAGTCCAGGAGGTCGAGGGCGTGCCTGTTGGGTGGCTGGCCAGGGCCTGCTCCTGGGTGACTCTGAAGTGAGGCGTCTGCTCGCTGCTCCTTTGGGTTGTAACTCCAGGGGTTGGCCAGCCTGTGGCAAGTAATACAGGTTCGCCCTGTGGGGTCTCGGAGCATCCAGGCGCCGCAGAAATTGCATCTCTCCTGGGCAGAAGAAGTCCCGCAGCCGCAGTCTGTGAGCTGTGGTGGACCATGGCCACACGTCGTCGCTGCTGTCGCTTCCTTGGATGGGGACGCCAGGGATGCCCGTGGAGCTGGCGGGTATCCCCGAGAGGGCGGCCTCTACCCATGGTACTGGGCCTCTACCTGCTTGTCGTCTCGGGTGCACGTCACTCCCCATTCGCTCGAGGTTCCCTCTCGTGATGGCCCACTGCCTGACGTCCCCATAGTCCGGAAAGTGGACCCTGTTTTGTCTGCGCCTGTGAATTAGGACTCGGTGGGCATAGCACATGACCTCGTCATCCATGGGGTCCTGCGCCCCGTCTGCTCGGTTGGGGCCACTGATGTGCAGGGGGGCTGCGTCCTCAGGGGATCTGGTGGGCATGAGCATCCTATCTGTGTCAAAACCGCTCGGGAGTTCCATTCCTATGTCGCAGTAGTGTGCAGCGGCGGCCATGGCAACGTACTCGAGCCGTGCTAGCTGTCTCTCAGTCACTGAGGGGTCGGCTGCATCCAGTCTTTCCCTTCTTATGCTGGGATCATGGGTAATGCTCGCAAAGCGGAAGACAAGGACCTGTATTGGGTCCGGTTGAACGCCCCCCAGACGCCCCTCATAGTCTCCTCCAGTGATGGACCATACTAGCCATGTGTGGTCCAGGATAGCGAGAATCGGGGCTGAGGTGGCGAGCTCCGAGCAACGTCCAGGGAGAGCTGGTTCTACGGGAGCCGCGCGCATGGGGCTGTCGGCTCGCATGCCTGGGTGGCCTGGGCGGTGCCCCCTCCACGCGTGGTGGATAAGGAGCTCCAGGTTGCTGGTCTCACGAGATGCCCTCGGCGCTCCGCGGTTGGGAACCTCGCGCCACGGACCATCAATGCGCACAAGGTGCCGACGTAGGGCCCTCATGGTGCCCCCCCTGCCAGAGATCCTGGCGTCCGCAACGCGTGGGCCACAGATGGGCCCGTCCGCCTCCCGGCTGGCCGCCCAGTCAGCATTCGCGTGCCCAGTGGCGTCCAGCCACCGGGCGTGGAGGTCCGCAGCGCTTTGCCCTCTGCTCCTCAGCGCTTAGCTGGGGTCGTCAAGGTCTGAGGGGGTGGGCGGGTTCTCCATTCGCAGCTCATCCTCCGGGGCAAGGTCTGGGGATGGGTAGGAGGGGGGGTCCGCGAGGGCGGAACCCCGTGTGCCGCGTGGCTAACCACAAAGAAGGGCGAGCCGCTGTCCGTCCAAAGGAGAGGCCCCCGCTCTCTGTCCTGTGACGAGTAGTCAGGTCCACGGCGGCATCCACCGAGCGCGGCGTTAGGAAATTCGAGCCCAGGGGGCGGGTCAGGAGGGGAAAAGTCGGGAGAAGAGCTGGTGGACGAGGGAGGAAAGGCACGGGGAGATCCAGCCGCCGAGATCGGAGACCTTGCCCGATCGATCCGATCAACATGAGGAGCGGCCCCGACCGCGGGATCGGAAGCAACCCTGGGGGTGCCGGGCGAACGAGGAGGCCCGTCGGGCCTTCCATCTGCCGATCCCAGAGAGGGACAAATGCGATCGATCATCCCTGTGGAGGAAGGCGCCCCCCTGCGATCACTGGAGTCGGGGACCCCCGACTCTCGTTCCACTCCCTCTGGCGGAAGGCCAGGCCCGTTGCCTGCTCCAGGGAAGCGACGGGAGGTCGCACTATCAGTGTGTATACTGTCAACGCTCTCCCGCCCCGCCTCTGTGGGGGCTGGGTCACAGGTCATGTCTTCCATCTGCCAACGGTCCCTGGGTCGAACGCCGCGCGCCTCCCTCTGCATGCCGTCGCCCGATCCAGGGTAGCGACGGAAGTTCGCACGTTCTGTGCGTCTCGCGGGGGAGAGAGCCTCGCCCCCATCCACCAGTGTCGTGCCTAGCGCTCTCACCTCCAGTGGGTCGACTGAAGGCGGCAGCGCTAGGGTGTACACAGCCACCGCACCCCCGCCCAACCCCCGTGGGGGTAGGGTCTATAGCCCTTACCCCCACATTCGACTGGTCCCTGGGTCGAACGCCTTGGGCCTCATCCAGCCTTCCGCCATCCGATCCAGGGTAGCGACGGAAGGTCGCACGATCTGTGTGTATCTCAGGGATGTCTGCATCACCCCCTTCTCCAGCATTACGCCTGTCGCTCTCGGGCCCATGGGGGCGGTCGAACGCTGCATCGGCGTCGGGATGCGCTTCGCGGGTGGATGGCCTGGCTCCACCGCTTAGCTCACCAGCGGGGACGGCCTCACTCAGCGCGGGCACGCCCAGGGGGGGGGGTCGGCGGTGGGTTGGCGTGAGCCTCCGTGAAGCGGGCCAGGGCTGCGGGCAGCGACCTGCCCATTCCTGTTGCCTATGCCCTCGCGAGCGTCCCCTGAGGGTATCAGCTCCCTGAGTTCACCACCCGAGTCGCCCTGGCCCCTGGGGCGACCGCAGAGGACGTTCATCTGCTCCTCGTCAGTTGGCCTAAGCGGGACTGGATCCGTGGGGGGGGTTGCTCGTGCAGAAGCGAGGCCCTCCCCCCGTGGCCCTGGTGTCGCCTAGGGCCGCTCCACTCTGTCCGACAGCGCCTGGAGAGAAGGAAATTGGGCGCCCTGCAGCGGGCATGGGAGCGGTGGGGGTGAGAGAGGCGGTTGGGTTAGACAGGAGGGCTTCGTGCCCACGGCCATCGCGTCCAGGGGAGCGACGGAAGGTCGCAGCGTCGGATTGCATTCTGCCAACGTTCTCACGACCACCCCCCACGGGGGTTAGCTCCCTGATGCATTCTTCCCCTTCACACCGTTCCCTGGGCTGAACACCGCGGGCGTTTCTCTGCCCGTCGCAGTCCGTTCCGGGGTAGCGACGGAAGGTCGCAAGATCTGTGTGAATTGCGGGGGTGGACGCGTTGCCCCCTCCTCCTCTGCTGCGCCTGCCGCTCTCAGGCCCCTGAGGGTGGCCTACTGCGGCATCAGCGTCGATGTGCGCGCCATAACCTGAGGATCCGTCTTCTATGCTCAAAACACTGCGGAGAGCAGCTTCGCTCGGCGCGGCCGCATCCAGAGAGGGGGGCACGGCGGAGCGAGGGCAAAAGCCTCTAAGATGCGCGACGGGGCCAAGGCGACGCGACTGCCCGTCTCCCCCCACTTCGCCTCCGTGGGCGCCTGCTGGGGGTGTCAGGCCCATGCTCTCCCCATCCACGCCGCCGAGGTCCCTGCGTCGGGAGCCGAGGGCGCCTCTCTGCTCGTCGCCGAACTGTCTGAGAGGAACAGGATTCGTGGGGGGATAAACTGCTTCAGGAGTGGGCCCGTTGGCCCCCGTGAACCTAGTATCGCCATGGGCGGTCCCGTTGTGCCCAGCGCTGCCTGGAGAAAAGGAGATTGGGTGCCCAGCCGTGGGCATAGGAAGAGTGGGGGTAAGAGAATGGTAGCTAGGCGGGAGGGCCTCATGCCTGCCATTATTAACTCCAGGGTGGCGACGGAAGGTCGCGCTGTCAGTTTGAAACGGAGGGCTGAACGTATCAACCCCGTCTACCGCTGCGCGTCCGCCGATCTCAACTCCAGGGTAGCGACGGAAGGTCGCAACTTCGGTGCGCATCGCGGGGTTAAGGGAATCAACCCCTCCGTCCGATTGGCTGGGGGCCATCGGTCCTCGTGTACACGAAGCATCGGCTGAAGCGCTCCCATTCCAGGGAGCAGGGGGCGACGGTTGTCCCGGCGGGATGGTGTCCTGAGATCCAGGGCGAGTATGTCCTGAGTCATTCAGTCCACTGGTCCCGAGGCCGACATCGGATGATGCGGCCCTCGCCCCCACAGGGATGACAGGATTATCGTCGATCGATCGCTCGCCAACAGGCCGGTCATCCATGGGGCGGCGGCCCTGATCCGATCTGAGCCGCGGGCCGCTGAGCCCGTCTGCGCGGCGGCAAGGCTGCAGCAATGGCCGGCGCGCCCAGGGGCTGGTGGGGGTCCAGGGCCGCGGGCCCACGACGCTGCGTCTGGGCGCCCCCTTGAGCGGCGGGAGACTGCCCCGGAGAGGGCAGGCCCACCAGACGGCCTTGAGCCAAAGGCTACGGACCTGTTGGGGATACGCGAAGCGTCAAGAATCTTATCCTCTCGGAGCCGTCTTGGACGGCCTCCTGTAGCACTCTCGGAGCGTCTTGGAGGTAATTTGAAACGATGGAAGCGCCGAGTGAGCCGTCTGAAACGTCTGGAGGCCGTCTTGGGACGACTCGAGGCCGCCGTGGATCGCCTTGACGGCTGTTAGATCGCCCTCGGCGTCGATTTGGGGCCCCCGAAATGTGCGCGGGGAGCCCCAGTCTGCCAAATTGTGGTCGGCGTTCCAACCTGGGGGACCCCAGACCTGGTGCCCCGTTATGTGTGCATAAATATATGACATTGGCGGCGCCCTCTGAGGCGATGGCTTCACCTCAGCCAGAAATGGCGGAATGGGGCATCAGTACCCTCCTCCTCCTCCTTCTCATCATCATCAGCAGCAGGAGCATCAGCATAAGCATCAGCATCATCAGTATGATCAGTATGCTGATCATCATCATCATCATCATCACCATCATCATCAGCATCATCAGCATCATCATCATCATCATCACATCATCATCATCATCATCATCATCGTCGTCATCATCATCATCACCACCACCACCATCATCATCATCATCAGCATCATCATCATCGAAATGATCATCATCATCATCATCATCATCATCGTCATCGTCGTCATCATCATCATCAGCAGCAGCATCATCATCATAATCTACGCGCCCACCTTAGCTACTAGACTGGGTCCGAGGGACCAAAAGCATTGTTTTTGCTGGTTGGAGTGAACGCAAGGTTTAAGGTGAGAGAGAGCGGGTTTCCATAGGGAACAACATTGGGGCGGCTGGAGCCGCTCTCCCCCAAGGAGGGATGCATCCCCTTGACGGGAGGCCGACCGACCGAGGGGCGATGCATCCCTCTGGCCGATCCCCCCCCTTGTAACAGAGGGGAAATGCCTCCCTCATGCGCGACCAACCACGGAGGGGAGATGCATCCCTCATGCGCGAAGTGTCGCGCTCGAGGCTTCGTCGCTTCGCTTACCCTCTTGGCCCCCCCCCAGCTTGCTGAATGCAAACCCAGGGCGGGAGGGTGGGAAAAATCAAATCGCAAGGTGAGCGCGGCCACCGCGGCCCGTCGCCCCCCCTTCCTCGCAGCCCCTCGGCGCGGGCAGCGAAGGGGGGGGGCGCCCCCCCCCTCTCTTCGCCCCTGCGCCCCGAGCTGCATGCGCGGGCGACGTTTCCAAGGTGTCCGCGCGCGTACATTATGAAGCACTCACCCATGCCTGCCCGGGCCTAAAGTGCACCCATAATCTACGCGCCCACCTTAGCTACTAGACTGGGTCCGAGGGACCAAAAGCATTGTTTTTTGCTGGTTGGAGTGAACGCAAGGTTTAAGGTGAGAGAGAGCGGGTTTCCATAGGGAACAACATTGGGGCGGCTGGAGCCGCTCTCCCCCAAGGAGGGATGCATCCCCTTGACGGGAGGCCGACCGACCGAGGGGCGATGCATCCCTCTGGCCGATCCCCCCAACGCTGCTCACCCCCACGCCCCGCTCGCTCACCCAACGCTGTTCACTTACCGAGCAACACAATGTATAACGGCGCGTCGCAGCCACACGTGGGGGCTACCCGCGGGCGAAGCGCCATGCGCTCTCCAAGCTGCCCGTCCAAATACGACTGTCCACGCCGATTCGCTTTGCTGGAAATCGATGTCGCCTCACAAACGCGTCACTTCCTAGCTGCCTCGAAATCCCGTCCGACCAATTGGTCCCCGAAGGCGTGAATTCCCACCACGTGGTGATCGAACGGCGGCTCGCCAAGAAATTAGTGAAAGCAATCGACCGATCCAGCGCGGCCGGCACCGCGCAGCCCTTGACGTACGAATGCAGAGAGCTGGTATTGTCTATGAAATACAGCACGCGGCGGTTTGCCAGCCGCTTAGCGTGGCGCTGGTAGATGATGGGCGGCATCGCGCCCTCACACAGCGCGATGGGCTGGCCGCCCTGCCTCAAGCGCTCCTCACAGTAGCCCCACATGCCCAGCAGAGCCCCGTCAAAAACGCAGAAGCCAGCTTGCCGATAGCCGTCGGCGCAATCTAACAACACGTACCCCCCTGTCGGCCACGCGTCATTGTCAGCGCGCGCGTCAGAAGCAATGAGAATCAAAGGCTCGCTTCTCGGCGCGATCTCGGCCACGCGGCTCGGCATGTCTTGCAGAATTATATAAAAGAAATCGAGGGCGCGCACCAGGCAGTTGCTCAGGGTCCAAGGCGGCTGATCTGTGTACTGCCGTTGCCTCAGAGCCCCCATGCCTGCTTTGCCCACGCCGTGCCACGCCGCTCTGGCGATGAAGTTGAGGAGGCCTCTCAACTTGCTGGCGTCTCCGGGCGTGAGCCTGCCCTCGCTGCGCCTCGCCGCAATGAACGTCTTCGCCTTTTCGACGAGAGTGTCGCGCGCCCTGAAAGATATGACATTCGAGTCCAGCGAAGGGCCGAAGGTGTGCACGACGCCCAGAAAATCGCCGGACGGGCTCATCCTCCTCGTCTTCGAGGGAGCCACAGGCGTGCCCAACTCCGCGCAAAGGCACTGTGCGGCCTCCTGACCAGCGCCCCCAGCTGATTCAAAATCAGTAATATTCGCGTCGTCCACATACATGGCAAGCAAAAGCGACAACACGCGGCGCTGCACTGCCTGCAGGAATCCTCCCCATCGCGCGAACTGCATGACTGACGCGGAGAAACCGAAAAGCAACGCCCACGCCACCTGGAACCTCCATTCTCCCGTGACAGGATCGCGGACCGCCACGACGTTCAAGCGCAAGTGATCTGGGTGCACTGGGACTGAGCGATAGGCCGACGGCAAATCTTCGCCCCCCGACACGAGCCTCTCGCGGGCCACGTCGGCACCAGCGTCCGCACACGCTTGCCGGACCACCCTCGCATCGATGACAGGCTGGAATGGCGTACACATTCTTTGCCGCTCACAAAATGCCGTCGCTTCGTTCTGCCTACCCCGACGCCCGTCGTCGATTCTCCTCCTTTTTCCAGAAGGCTGAATATGGCAAAACGCAGGAATCGGCGCCCACTGCCCCGCGCCGAACTCCGCATCAATGTCCGACTTGCTTCGCAGCGGTGCCGCCCAGCCTTTCTTGCACTCTTCCTCGCAGCTATCCCAGAGAAATTGGCCCTCCTCACTCGCGCGCTGGCGATCCAGTTCCGCCAGCAAGACTTTGGACTCTCCAAGCAGCGAGTGCACGGGCATGGGAGCTTCATACTCGGATGGTTCAAAAGCACCCGTATTCTCCATTACGCCAGTGATGCCAAAGCCGGTGACAAAGCGCAACGCCAGCTTTTGGTCTGGCCACCGCGCGAGCACCACCAGCACGGCAATGAGTCCGGCGTGAATATGCCCCGCCACGGCGCGCACAGTCGGACTCTGCCACTTCAAGAGCTCCGCCGTGAGGGGCTTGCACCGGCGACTAAGCTCTTGCAGCGCGTGCATGCTGCGCAACCGAAACTCCCTCAAGTCGCGCAGCTCTGCGGCGGTGGACTCCGCCGCAAATTTCAAGTCATGCGGAGCAGCAACGTCCTCATCGAACGGTAACTTCCCCCGCTTCGCGAAATCAACCGCGGCGCGGAAATGCTCTTCCTCATCCCGGCTGTGGCCCAGGAGAGGCGGCAACGCGTGCTTGGCCGAGAGCGCCCCGGCCTGTCGCCCCGCCGCGGCTTCCAGCATGGCAGACGTGCCCTGGCCTGCCGTGCTGCCAACTGGTCCAGCGATGCTGCGCTCGTCTAGCCACTTTGCGAAATCCACGAACGGCGACTGATTGACTAGATCTTCCAATGACGGAAAAACAAAACTGCTCAGCCATTCCCTGGGGAACATGCTGACGACGCACTGCCGCAATTGGCGCTGCGACCACATCACGGGGAAGTGCCTCGATACCCGCGGCGCCTGCGCAAACGAAGACGCGCCGTCGCTCGGCGCCCCGCGCTGATGCGCTCGCGCCTGCGGCGCCGACACATCGGACTCCTGCTCGCCCGATGACTGCGCTGATTGCGCCTGGCCGAGAACGCGCGCTTGCTGCGCGCGGAAACCTGGCTGGGCGCTGGGTGCGCCCGCCTGCGCTGGCGCAAAGAAGCCGTGCTCCGCTGGACAGGCAACGTGCCCCCCTGCCTCGGCGCTGTCCTCCGCCCTGGCGGGGCCCCTTCAATACTGCGACAACGCGCCCTGCTCCGGGGTCGGCGCCTTGCGGCACACGGCGGCGCAGTGATTCCTCATGCCGCAGACGCGGCCGCTCTTGCTCACGATCATGGAGCATGCGTGCTCCAGATTCTTCGGGCAGGGCTCCGGGCACGACCCCCGATTGAAATTCTTGCACAGCTCCTTTCCGTTCTTGAGGTGGGTCGCCAAACCGGTGCTCGATCCCTTCTGCGCGCCCTTGGGGTTGCGCTGCCCGCGCCCTGCACCCGCGCCTCCCTGCTGCGCCGCAGGTGGCGGCGGGGCGCCCCGCGGGGCTCCGCGCGCGAAGTCCGCGGCAGGCCGCGCGTCGGGGGCTGGTGCGAAGCCGCGTGCGGGGATCTCCCACATGTGCTCCCTCCTTTCGAAGACATCCTTGATGATCTTTCCCAGCGACATGGACGCGCGGCGATGCCTGCACGCCGGTGGAACGTTCGCGACACTAGCCCCTCGCAGCTCGCGGATCGCGGCGCGCCTGTCAACCCACTGCTGTCGCTCCTCCTCATCCCGCTGTTGCAGCCACTGGAGGGCCTGACTCGGGGGAAGGATGGTGGCACACTGTGCGAGCCTCCTGTGGTAGGCGAGCACGACATCCAGCGGCACCTGACGCGCGACGGACCGCCGGTTGCCGCGCGCGATGCACCGCGTTCGCGCCTCGACGTAATCCGTGCTGTCGCGATCCATTGCCTCTGGTTCCGCTGGCTGCGGATCCAACTGGACGACGCCTGCACGCGCCGCGCGCGCTGGAAACGCCAGCGTCGCGATGCACAGCGCGCTGTTGCGCCTGCACGCGCGTGCGCCAGCATCAGTGTGTGATGCAAATTGACATACGTTGCCACGTCTCTGCGCGGTTCCGTGTCGAATTCGTTCGCTTGCTCCCCTGTGACGAGGACTAGCCCCTCCGCAATGCGCTGCCGCTTCCTCGTCATGGTCAGCTGATGCGTCAACGTCTTCACGCGGAAAACCGAATGCACCTGCGGACGCGCGCGCGAACGACCGCGCGGAGACGCGCGCAGCGCGCACAACGCCAACGCGTGCCTGCAGCAAACGCCGCGACAGCTCCTTTGAGATTCTGCTCACCAAGTGATCGCACGGCTCAGTCTTGACCCCGAACCCCAGGCGATACCTCGCGTAAAACTTGGCGCGGATGTCTTTCAGGTCACTGTTGGGCAGGAGCGCATCGAGGTCATCATCCTCGACGCCACGCTTCTTCCGCGTGTCGGAGATCGTTTCGGCCTGCCTCGCCGCGGTCCAGGCCTGGCGCAGCCGCGACGCTTGAATCCCTGGGAAAGAAAGGCCCTCGATCTTTTCGATTACCTTGGTTTCGACTTCCTGCTCCGACGTGAAGAAGTGTGTGAAATCATCCATGCTCTCGAGGCCCGCGACTGACACCAAGTGGGTGGCCACCTTGGGGTCCAACCGGAACGCGTTGCACAAAAGCGTAAACAGCTGTTCCGCGGCCTCGCGGCCTCCCGACACAGACGGCAGCTGCAACGCCTGCCCGCCGATCGAAAGCGCCATCGCGCACGCGAGGACAAGTCGCAACGCCTCGCGTCCTCAAGAACGCTGGCACGTCTGCTCGCGCGCTGAAAGCAACGGCTTGCGCATGGCGTGCGCTGGCGTTATTGCGCGCTGCAACATGCGCTCACAAACTGCTGATGCAGCAAAATGCGCGGACATGGCCACGCCGCACCGCTTGTGCGCTCATACTGCGCTTGCGCGGCCCCAGCGCAGGCTGCTGATGCAGCACCCGCGCACGCACGACAACTCTACGATTTCCGCTCGCGTGGGTCGCGCTGGTGCAATATACGCGCGAAAAGCGACCGCGCGGACATGGCCGCGCTGCAATGCTAGTGCGTACGGCCCTGCGCCCGCGCGGCTATCGCAAGCACGGCATCCCGGGCCGCCAGTACCGACGGCTGGCACGCCGCATGTTCCAGCTCATGGGCTGCTCGGGCCAGGAACGCCGCGCGATTCTGGCACCTGCGGCATACCAGATCACCGTCGGTCAATCTTCCGACCCACGTGGGGGAAGCCAACGTGACGTCGCACGCGTTCGTCAGCTGCTTCCCGTTGACTAAGACAGAAGTCTTCTCCGCCTTTCGTCGCTTGCGTGATCTGATATGCGGAGAGCCGCTGACTTCAATGGCGACGTGATGACGCTCATTCGTGACAATCCAGCCTAGCTCGGCGGGAATGCCGATCGCTGCCCCGTCGCAAACCTTGGGCAAAGCGCACAAGCGACGCGCGCGCTCGCCATGCAACGGCGCTGGCGAGAAGACCGCTGCTGATGCGGGGTTCAGTCTGGCTGGCTGCGACGGTGGCGCTGGGTGCGCCTGCACAGCGACCGAACGCTTTGCTCGCATGACGCGGCTTCGGGCGCTATTTGCGCCGGCCTGCGGGGCGCCCGCTACCGTGTCTCCCACGGCCGATGATGGCGCGGAGTGCGCCTGAACGAAACGGCGGCGCTGCACATGCGCACATTACGCTCCCCCCCGGCGCTGCGTGCGCCTGCACCGCTGTTGTTGCTGCAGCGGGCTGCACATACGCCCGCGACGGTGACGCTGCCTGCGCCTGCGCGGTAAAGAAGCGCTCCGCGCACGACGACCCCTGGCGCTGCGTGCGCCCGCCTGCGCTGATGCTGCTGCAACAACGTCGCCCCCAAGGGCTGACGTTGGCGCTGCATGCGCTCGCGCTGCTGCTGCAGCTGCCTGCACATACGCCCGCGACGGTGACGCTGCCTGCGCCTGCGCGGCAAAGAAACGCTCCGCGCGAATTACAAAGCCCCTGGCGCCGCATGCGCCCGCCTGCGCTGCTGCTGCAACAACATCGCCCCCAAGGGGTGACGTTGGCGCTGCCTGCGCCTGCGCTGCTGCTGCCGCAGGGGCAGCTCCAACCGCTGGCGCCGCTGCTCCCGCAAGCTCCCCGGCACTCGGCTGTGCTGCCGGCTTTGCCCGCTCGACGGGCAACGCTGCGGATGACTGGCTGTCTCTTTCCTCATCGCTGCCGATCTCGCCTTCCTCTAGCGCGCGTTTACCAGCGATCCCGCGCAGGCGTTGCGCCCGCCGCGGCCGCTGCGGCGGCTGGGCAGCGCGGCGGCCCCGGCTGCGGAACTGTCGCCTCAGCGCTGCGCTCTGCTCCCCGTAATTGGACGCGGTGAACGCGCCAAACCGCCGGCGCGCCAGCTCTTTCTTTACCGCCGGCGGCAGAAACTTCGCGGGCTCGGGCGCGCCCTGTGCCGCCAGCAGCTGCATCGCGCGGCGCCGCGCGCCCGCTGCGACCTCCTGCGCGGCTGGCGTATCCCACCAAGCTTTGACCCCTTCGAATCGCAGGGGGGCTGGCAAGCTGGCCACGGCCTCGTGAAACACTTCGTGCATGTACAGACGGACGAAACCCTGCTGCTCACGTCTGGTTCCAGCGTATCGCAACGGCATCATGTTCGGGGCGCCGGTGCTTCCGCCACCATCGCGGGGCGTCCAGCCCCCGCCAACAACGCGCTCTGTCCACGGAAGCTGCACGCTTTCCGCCAACGTCGGCATGAAACGCCTCAGGCTGTACGACGTGATCAGTTTCCTCTCGAGCGGTGAATTCAGACAAAGGCCGATCTCAGACTGCAGAAACTTTGAGAAGTGCGCGAGACGCCAGAGCTGCCCCGTATCCTCGTGCGCCGCGAGGCCCCTTGGCAGGGGGGCGCCTTCGCCGGCAGCCCCTGCGCGCTTATGCCACGCGTCCCAGAGCACATCCGCTGCGCAACGCGGCTCCGCGGTCCGCACCAGGCACCAATCGAAACATCCGCCGCGCTTTCCGCGGTAACATCTGAACCAGGCCAGCGCTCTCGTCCTTTCAATCGGGTACGACCGTGACAAATGCTGGAATCTCAGCCACCCGTGGCACAGCGCGATCGCTGCAGCGGCGGGAACCTCGAGCCAACCGCGCTGCGCTGCCTGTGCGGCAAGTATCTGATGCAGGAACGATACCATGCACGGCTCGAGCACGGTCGCTTGCCGCAACTCTCCCCCCGCTTTGCTCGCGGGCCGCGCGTCTGGCTTCATCGCGTCTTCGAGCGCGAACGGCGCACCGAGATACTTCTGCAGCCACTTCAACCGATTCCACACGCGCACCCCGGAGGCTTGTTCACCGCACATATGACATATGAACTCGTCCACCATCAGTGTGCTGCCAGCAGCCTCCGCGGAGAGGGGCTCGAGCTGCCGTGCTCGGGCCCACGCCTCCCATCTCGCCCAGACGCGCAGCGCGTCCCGGACCCCCGCGCTCGCGAAGCGCGCCAGCCTCTTCGCCGCCGCGGACCCGGGTCCGCACAAGCGCTGCGCCTGGCCCTCGGGGAGCCCCCGCGCCAAGCCGTGCGCTGGGCCCCAGGACGCGGACAGCTGCACCGCTGCCCCGGCCGCGCTGGCGCGCTGCGCGGCGTCCGCCTCCTCTGTGCCGGAGGCGCTCGCCGCCGCGCGCTGCACGCCGCGCCCCCCTCTTGGCGGGCGCAAGCCAGGGAGGACCATCGCCAGCGCGCGTGGCGGAGCGTCCGCCTTGCGCGCGGGCGGCGCTGACTGCGCCTCGCGGGCCACCCTGTGCCACGCTGCCACTCGCGGATGCCCCGCGAGCTGCCGAGCTCGCCGCCACGCCTCCTCCTGTCCCGAGGCCGCGGCTGCCTCCACCGTGGTAAAGAAAAATGCCAGGTCGTCGACGTCCTCGATGCCTACCTCCCTGACGAAACACCAGAAGCGAGCGCGCGCGTCGACCGGCAACGTACTCCCTATGGCGGCCAATCCACATTCGCCTGCCATTGCCACCGCCAAGCAAATGGATGCGAAGCGCAAAAGACAGCAGAGAAACCCGAGAAAAATCAAATCGCAAGGTGAGCGCGGCCACCGCGGCCCGTCGCCCCCCCTTCCTCGCAGCCCCTCGGCGCGGGCAGCGAAGGGGGGGGGCGCCCCCCCCCTCTCTTCGCCCCTGCGCCCCGAGCTGCATGCGCGGGCGACGTTTCCAAGGTGTCCGCGCGCGTACATTATGAAGCACTCACCCATGCCTGCCCGGGCCTAAAGTGCACCCATCATCATCAGAAGCAGCAACATCATCATCACCATCATCAGCATCGGAATCGGCAGCAGCATCAGCGTTAGCATCAGCATTAGCATCAGGATCACCATCACCATCAGCATCAGCATCAGCATCATCGTCAGCATAATCAGCATCAGCATCATCACACCATTTCATCATCATCAACATCGTCATCAGCATCATCAACATCATCATCAGCATCACCATCTTCATCATCAGCATCATCAGCAGCAGCATAATTATCGTCATTGTGATCATCACCACCACCACCATCATCATCATCATCAACATCATCAGCATCGTCATCGTCATCATCATCATCGTCATCGTCATACCCATCATGACCATCATCATCATCAGCAGCATCATCATCATCGTCAGCATCACCATCGTCATCATCATAAAACCGTATCGTCACCACCTCATCATCATCACCTCATCATCATCATCATCAGCATCATCAGCGCCTTCAGCATCATCATCACCACCACCACCATCATCAGCATCAGAACCACCATCATTTAGCAGCAACCTCGCCGTCATCAGATCATCATCATAACCATCATCATGTTCTGCATCATCACCCGTATCGTCATCATCGTCGTCATCGTCATCATCGTCGTCAGTATCATCATCATCATCATCATCATCATCATCATCATCATCATCATCATCATCATCATCATCATCATCATCATCATCCTCATCTTCAATGTACTCAACATGCGAATACTAATCAGAACCGTCATCAGCATCATCATCATAAGCATTAGCATCAGCAACTTCATCATCTGCCTCATTAGCTTCATCATCATCATCATCATCATCATCATCATCAGCAGCAGCAGCAGCAGTACCATTACCATCACCGTACTCCACATCACCACCACCATCAACAATCGCATCATCAGCATCAGCATCAGCATCGTACCGACCAACATCCGCAGCATATCGCCATCACAGTCGTCGCATCTACGTCGCCATCATCATCAGCATCAACAAAATAATCCGCACCATCGTCGTAAACATCAGCATCAACATCAGCATCAGCGACATCGCCAGCGCCATCATCATCATCATCATCATCATCATCATCATCATCATCGTCATCATCGTCAGCATCATCATCATCAGCATCATCATCATCAGTATAAACAGCATCATCATCAGCATCATCATCATCATCATCATCATCATCAATATCGTCATCGTTATCATCACCACCACCATCATCATCAGCAGCAGCATCATCAGCATCATCATCAGCATCATCATCATCATCATCGTCATCGCCATACCCATCATGATCATCATAATCATCATCATCATCATCATCATCATCATCATCAGCATCACCATCGTCATCATCATAAAACCGTATCGCCATCACCTCATCATCATCACATCATCATCATCAGCATCATCAGCGCCTTCAGCATCATCATCACCATCACCACCACCACCATCATCAGCATCATCACCATCATCATTTAGCAGCAACATCGCCATCACCATATCATCATAACCATCATCATGTTCTGTATCATCACCCGTATCGTCATCATCGTCGTCATCGTCATCATCGTCGTCAGTCATCATGTGTACTCGACATACGAATACAAATCAGAACCGTCATCAGCATCATCATAAGCATCAGCATCAGTAAATTCATCATCTGCCTCATTAGCTTCATCATCAGCAGCAGCAGTACCATCACCATCATCGTGTTCATCATCACCACCACCATCAACAATCGCATCATCAGCATCAGCATCAGCATCGTATCGACCATCATCCGCAGCATATCGCCATCACAGTCGTCGTACCTACGTCGCCATCATCATCAACGTAATAATCAGCACCATCGTCATGAACAACAACATCAACGTCAGCGAGATCGTCAGCGCCATCGTCATCATCAGAATCAGCATCATCGTCATCATCAGCATCATCATCATTACCAGCATCATCATCAAAATCACCATCATCATCATCGCCATCATCACCATCAT
>CAUYUJ010016787.1:128655-132501 GCA_963575745.1 Prorocentrum cordatum
GCGGCGCCGACGACGCTCCGCTCGCGCGGGGCGCCACATCCTGGGAACGCAGGCGCCGGCGACGGCGGCACGCACGACGACCCCGACGACATGTCTCCGACGATACAGTCAACCCGTCACATAAGGAAACACGATAAGGATCCAAGGGCCTTGGAAGGCCATGTCGACACCTTGCGATCGGGGCGCGGCCAGCGAAAGCGGCCAACGAAAGCGGCCAAGGATGGGCCGAAGGGGAAGGATGCAAGGGTGATTTGCAAAGTCGCTCATCCTCACAATGCGGGTTGACTGCTTTGTTCTTTCAATCCGGGCGCTTCCCACAGGGCGAGGGAGGGGAGGGGGAGGGCATAGGAACGGGCAGGGGGGCGAGGGGGGAGATCCCTCCTCCTCGCTTTCGCATTCGCCCTCGATCCTCGCCATCGTCCTCGCCCTCCTCCTCACCCTCGCCCTCGCCCTCGCCCCTCGATCCTCCTCCTCCTCCTCCTCCTCCTCCTCCTCCTCCTGGTTCTGCAGGTGCATTGCTATGATTGAATCCAGTGGTATGAGTCAGTCTGCACAGTTGGTTCCTGATGCACAAGATGCCGCGCGTACGTGTCCTGAAAGTGCTTTCTGGAATCGTGGGCTCCCTACGTTGGCTGCCGCCGTCAATCGTGTTCCGCCGCCAGTGTCCTTGGTCTTCGGATGGGGTGTTCTATCTGCTGGACAACCGGTGTCTGGAGGCAAATGGGGCCTTGATGGCTCTGGGGGGAAACACGCGAAAGATTGGAGACTTCGGAGGTGTGGTTGGGCCATGGTACGTATGGATGCGACCTCGGTTCCTGGTGATTTCAAATGTGATGGAGTTCTTTGTGGGACTCTGCCTACCCGTGAGCAGTCCAGTCCTAGGGCTGAGTTGTTTGCCTTCCTCCAGCTGTTGCTCATGACCACGGGCGATGTCGTGGCGTACTCGGACTACCTTCCCTTGGTGAGGGCCCTCCGTAGGCCTCGTGAGCTGATATCCAAGACGTCTCCTATGATAGATTTGTGGGTCAAGATTTGGGAGGCGATGGATTCTCGGTCTGGGGCTGTGAAATTGTTGTGGACGAAAGCACATGCTACGGCTTCGCTGCGTGATGCCTGGGGCCTCAGTGAGGCCGAGTACTTTTTAAATGCCTGTGCTGATCATTTTGCTGGGGTGGCCGCTGCTAAAGGGGAAGTAGACCCTGAATATGTCAAGCTAATTAATGATGTCGATTTGCTAACCTCCCAGGTGTTGCGCCGATTGCTTGATGTCAATCGGGAGGTTAGCCTCACTTGCCACCGCAACAAGGCCGATCGCGTTGGTAGGCCGCCACCTCGTCCGAGGTCGTTGCCCACCGATGTGATTCGTCGGCGGCGTCTGCAGGACGCTGGCCATTCGGTTGAGCCTGCTAAGAAAGGCCTGTTGCGGTGCCAGGTGTGTGGACGAAAGGTTAAGGCCTTTGTAGGCCGCCTCGCCGATTCTCGGCCTGGACGCTGTACGGGCCCCCCTGCGCTGCGCGATGGCCCAGATGTGGTCATGGCCCATCCGTGCTGACCTCGAGTGCACAGCAGCCATCAGTTGGACTGCTTTCGTGGTGTGTTGTTTTGCAGGGTGTGCGGTCGGCACTGCGTTGACAAGGTTCAAGCGCTGGCCGAACGGTGTCCACCTGAGGGCCCCACCAAGGCGGGCCGTGAGGTGTTGTCTCGTTTGGGGCGAGGCCTCTCCTAAAAGTGCAGTGAAGTTCCCGCCTGGGCACTGACTGAGGGATGTGGGTCTCCGTCTATCGGAGAGCGCCCAGCTTTGCAAGGTTAAAAAAAAGGTTCTCCTCCTCCTCCTCCTCCTCCTCCTCCTCCTCCTCCTCCTCCTCCTGCTCCTCCTCCTCATCGCCCTCGCCCACGATCCTCCTCCTCCTCACCTCGCCCTCGATCCTCCTCGCCCTGCCCATGGGCATCCTGGTCGCCGTCACCGCCGTCGTCGCCGCGGTGGCCGCCGCAGCCCGACGTGGCCGCGGAAGCTGTCGGAGGGGGTCGCGGTCCTCCTCGTCGTCGCCCTCTCGGGCGCCGCCGCGGCCTGGCGCGAGGAGGCTTCGTCGAGAAGGCGGAAACCCACCCCCACCCCCTGTCCCGACGCCCATCCCCGAACCCGCGATCCAAGGAGTCGGGACAGGGGGTGGGGGTGGGCTTTCGGGGCCCAGGGAATGGAGAAAGCCCACCCCCACCCCCAGTCCCGACCCCTTGAATCGCCGGCTCGGGGACGGGCGTCGGGACTGGGAGTGGGGGGGGGGGTTCGCCTTCTGACTCGCGGGAGCAGCTGTGGAGGCGGAGCAGGCGGCGGACGGGCACAGTCAACCCGTACAGTGGGGACGCACGATGGGGTTGCAAGGGCCTCGGGAGGCCGTGCCGGCACTTTGCTGGCGGGGCGCGGCCAGCGAGCGTGGCCAAGGATGGGCCGACGGGAAAGTCGCTCAGTTTTATGTGCGGGCTGACCGTAGGAGGACGACAGTGAAGCAGGGGGATAATTAGAGGAATCAGAAAACGCATGACCATAAACTCTTGAAGCTCAGCGCGGAGTTCTCGGATCGGCGCTGCGCCCCCCTGGCGGTGCATCCGGTGAAGGGGCCCAGGGACACACGAAAAAATACATGTGGTCGCCCCCCCCATGTCATCATACCGTTTCGCCTCCTCATCCTCGACTGCTGCTTTTCCTTTGCCTCTCTCTCTCTCTCTCTCTTTCTCTCTCTTTTCTCTCTCTCTCTCTCTCTCTCTCTGTCTCTCTCTCTCTTTCCCCCCAAAACCTTCAAATATTCCAGATCTTGTCAGAGACTACCCAAGTGAAAAAGCACGTGTGCTCCAGATTTTCCACGTATTTCAAATATTCCTAGCGTATTTCAAATATTCCTAGAGACTACCCAAGTGAAAAACCATGTGTGTTTCCAAGATTAACCAAATGAAAAACCATGTGTTTCCAGGTTTCCCAAATATTCCAGATATTCCCAGAGACTACCCAAGTAAAAAACCATGTGTGTTTCCAGATTTTCCAAATATTCCAGATCTTCCTTGAGACTACCCAAGGAAAACAACAAAAAATAGCCTGGCGAAGGACGCAACCATATGCAGTTGTGAGTACTGTCTTTGTGAGCAACGCATTCCGTGGGGTTCCCTATAGGGCCACGAAACGCTGCCCTGGGTGCGGGAACCGCATGCGAACACCCCCACTGGGGCCTTCGGTGGAGCTCCCCACGGGGCCACGAAACGCTGCCCTGGGTGGGGGAACCGCATGCGGGCACCACCACTGGGGCCTACGGTGGAGCTCCCCATGGGGCCACGAAACGCTGCCCTGCGTGGGGGAACCGCATGCGAGAGCAGCCACTGGGGCCTACGGTGGAGCTCCCTATGGGGCCACGAAACGCTGCCCTGGGTAGGGGAAGCGCATGCGGGCACCCCCACGGGGGCCCTCGGTGGAGCTCCCTACGAAACCGCATGCGAACACCCCCACTGGGGCCTTCGGTGGAGCTCCCCATGGGGCCACGAAACGCTGCCCTGTGTAGGGGAACCGCATGCGGGCACCCCCACGGGGGCCTTCGGCGGAGCTCCCTATGGGGCCACGAAACGCTGCCCTGGGTGGGGGAACCGCATGCGACGCCCCCCACTCGGGCCATCGGCGGAGCTCCCTATGGGGCCACGAAACGCTGCCCTGGGTGGGGGAACCGCATGCGACCCCCCCCCCAATGGGGCCATCGGCGGAGCTCCCTATGGGGACACGAAACGCTGCCAAGCCCGTGTCAGCGGAGGGCGGGGCTGGCGGGGTCGGCCCCACGCGGCCACGTGCCACCAAAACGCCGGTGCGCC
>CAUYUJ010016787.1:132601-152601 GCA_963575745.1 Prorocentrum cordatum
CGTTCCTTCTTTCAGCAGCCCGACTGTATGGAAGGGCTCCGCTCGGGGCGTCGAACGCCCGGTGAAGGGGTCCCGACCGCTCGAATTCCTCGATCTAGGTCTCCCAGGTGGGACCCGAGTAGAGGGGGTCGGAGGAAAGCACCGCATCGCCGATGCATCGCCGATGATGCGGCTCGATGTGGAGCCTGCCTTTCTCCGCGCTGGCTTCGCCGATGCACAGCCGATGCACCGCCGATGCATCGCCGATGCGCCGGCGACGCGGGGCGATCCTCCGACCCCCGCCTGCACTCGGACCCCATCTGGGAGGCCTCTGTCGGCCCGCGAGCCTCGGCTTGCTCGGTCCTCGACCCCCGACCTCCCGGCCGCCTCGGCCATGCCCGGCCGCCGAGAGGAGTGCCGCGGGCTGAAGGACTTCCTGCACGGCCCCGAGGCCGAGTGGCCGGCGCGTGCGCGGAACCCCCGCGGAGCGCTGCACAGGTTCCTGAAGGCGCCCGCGATGGTCGTGGGCGGGGATCATCGGCGGCGAGCGAGGGGGAGAAGCGAGAGAGAAGGCCTTCTCAGAAGGCTCGGGAGCCCCCCGGCCTTGTGAGAAGTTTTCGAAGCCTTCCCCGAAGACGCAGAAGACGTCTCAGGAGGCGCGAGGGCTTCTGTGGCGTCCCGGCGCCTTCTGAGGAGGCCTTCTCCTTCTCACTTCCCCCCCCCCCCCCGCTCGCTGCCGAATCAGGGGGGGGGATCGGGGGTTTGGTGTGTTCGGGCGTGCTCGCTGGTGCACGGCGGTTTTCCAGCCTCCGGGGGCCCTCCAGCGGCTGCGCCTCGCCTGGAGCGCCCCAGGGTTGCCCCGATCGCCCCGAGCGGCCGCCAGAGGCCAGAGAGCCGACTCATGGCCCGATAAAGTCAGGGGGGAACGTTCTGCCGGGATGGGGGTCAGGAGGGAGCGCATCGACCCCCCACCGCGCACTCATCGCCGAAGGGGGGGGCGATAATCCTCCCGCCAAGCAGCGTACGGGTTCGCTATCGAGGGCCTCTGGCCGATCTATCGACGATGCATCGCCGGTTCAGGCTCGATGCTTGAGCCTGGACCATTCCTCTTCTGACGTTGCCCCTCAGTAATCGAATCAGAAAAAGGGGCACAAACATAACCTTTGGGAGGTCCTCGCGGATTTCACGAACCAGCGCTGGGCCCCCTTGGCGGCCCCTCCAGCGTCGCCCCTGGCGCGCTCCGTGCGCCAGGAAGGGGGGTCCGGCGCCGATCCACTATATCCCGCGGTCTGGGCTCCCTGGCCGCGCCCCCACAGATGCGTGTTTTTGTTTCGCGGATGCCCCGCGCGGAGCGTGTGCATCCGACAGCGGATCCATGGGGTCGCGCCCCAGAGTCCAGACCTGGTATGGACATGTTTGACGCTCGGGAGATGGGGTCCTCGTGGTGCTCGTCGTCGTCGTCGTTCGTCGTCGTCGTCGGCGTGGGCGCCGGCGCCAGCGTCCTCTTGCCAGACGCGCTGTGATTGGTCAGATACTCGGGAGGAGCACGAGCTGTCCCTGCAGGGGCAGGGGAATACTCGCACCCAGATGTGAGTCGGGAGCAGAGAAACTGTTCAACTGTGCGCCTCCCTGAGATTCGACGTCTCGACCAAAAATCGGGACACCGTTCGAAATCACGACCAGAGCCCTAGGCCGTGTTTCGAGCCAGAACGAACTGTGAGGCTACCCGGAGCCCGAAGCCCGGCGAGAACGGCCGTTGTGAAAATTGAGCGGCGATAAATGGGGGGGGCGATGCATGGGGGGGGGGAGCGAGGGCGGCAGGAAAGAGGCCTTTTAGGGCCTTTAGTCGGGCGGGTCTAGGACGAGGATACCCCGTTCCAGAGCGTTCCTGAGAAGGCGGCGGCGCCCGAGACGTCCTCCAGAACCGACGGATCTCAGAGATGAACGGTTTACCCTCACCCGAATTTGTCCTCGTCCTGGCTCCGTCGTATTCAGGGCCCGAAGAGGGCACATTTCTTTCCCTCCTTGTTCTGACGTGGCAGTCTGAAGGTGCAAGAAACGGTTCCTGCGCTGAGACTCGTTGCGCCTGTGGGGCCCGTCCGTCCGCCAGAGGCAAAACTCTGCAACACCAAGATCTGAGGGTGCGCCTTCCTGTCGGACCGCTTGCTTCGAGTAGGACATGGACTACAGAATTGCTGAACACCGAATTTGATGTTTCCTTTCGAATCCACAAACAAAATAGTGGATTGGGCAGGAAAAGCGAATTTTGGGGTAAATCCATTCTGTAGTCGATCCCCTACTCGATCGCTGGGCGCCTTCGATGCCCGAGGGGGGCGCTGTCGCCCTCGTGGCCACGGCCAGGCGCAGCTCCTGTAGATCCAGGGGGGGGGGGGCATCCTGGCTGGGAGTTCGGGGCTCAAGTCTAGGCCTCCCAGAGGGGGTCGGAGTTCGGATGGGGGTCGAAGAATCGCGCCGCATCGCGGATGTTTCGGCAATGCGGCTCGACGCGGAGCCCGACTTTCGCCACGCCGACGGCGCTAATGCATCGCCGACGTCGCCGATGCGTCGCCGCTGCATCGGCGGGCGATGTATCGCCGATGCACCGGCGATGCAGCGCGATCCTCCGACCCCATCTGCTCAGACCCCATCTGGGAGGCCTCCATCAAGGGACAGAGGTCAATGCAAACGGGGGTCAGCCAGAGAGCGCCGGATCTTGCAGGATCCTGCAGGGCCAGGGTCGCATTGAAACTCGGGTTTGGGTGCAGGATCCTGCAGCCTGCAGGATCTGTGGGAAAGCGTACAAAAACAGTCTGTGGAAAACACACACATGCACATACACCAACACACAACAACGCAACAACACACAACACACAACACACGCAAACAAACACACACACACTCACACAAACACGCACAGTCTGTGGAAACAAACATACACACACTCCACAAAAACACTTCGCAGGATCCTGCAGGAGCCTGCGAAGCCTGACTGACCTGGGTTTGCAGTGACCCGGGTCAGCAGCTCCCCGCGGAGTCCAGAGCGCCGGACCGGGCCAGGTCCCGCGCAGGGTGCGGTGGCCGCGCCGCGTGGCCTCGGGTCTTGGCGTGGCCCTCTCTTCACAGCGGGCGTTTTCGCACGGTCCTGGCACCGAGGGCCCTAACGGATCGATCTGGCGCGAAAGATGGCGCAGAAAGATGGGGTTGGGGCTCGCGTCGTGATGTCACACGCTGCTGCAAGTTTTGACGCCTCGCACATCCTCACCAGCCGTGATTTAGATCGGTGCGCTGTTGCTTCGCTTCTTGACGGCGCGCAGTTGCTCTGTGTCGCTCGCGAACAAAAAGTGTCCCCACCAGCCCATGCACTCTTGGACTCTTGGGGCCCTCTTGGGGGCTCATTTTGGAGGGTCTTGGGGCCCTCCTGAGGCTCCTTAAAGGGGTCCGCGGGGCCTCTTGGGGCCGTCTTGGGCACCATGGCTCAAAAAGGGAATTGGAAGGGGGGGGGGGCAGATTCAGGCCCCCCTCGGAGGCTCAAGAAGGGCGTCTTGGGGCCCTCCTGGGGCGTTCTTGGAGCGCTCCAGGGCTCTCTTGGGCCCTCTTGGGGCCCTCTTGGGCCCCTCTTTGGGCTCTCTTGGGCCGTCGCGGGGCCATCCTGAGGCCTCAGGAGCCCATCTGAAGCGAAAGTGCGATAAGGCAATATGTGTATATATATGTGTGTATAGGTATCTGTATATATGACATATATACACACATACATACATACATACATACATACATACATACATACATACATACATACATACATACATACATACATACGTACGTACGTACGTACGTACATACATACATACATACATACATACATACACACATATACATACATACATACATACACACATACCTACATACGTACACATATACATACAGACAGACAGACAGATATACATACAGACATACAGGCGTACAGACATACAGACATACAGACATACAGACAGACAGACATACATACATATAGCAAGGTGTGTTTGAGGGATACTGGCCTCTTGGGGGGTCCTTGGAGGGCTCGGAGGGCACTTGAAACCGCCTTTGGGCCGTCTTGTGGCGTCATCGAGGCATGTCGGAGGCTGTTTGGAACAATGTTGGAGGCCATTTTTGGCTCTCTGAGGCCCTCTTGGGGCCATATTGGGCCATCTTGGGCGTTCTAACTACCCCTTCCCCCTCCCCCCCCCCCTCCGTCACTCCCTTTTCTCCTCCTCCTTCTCCTCCTCCTCCTCCTTCCTCCTCCCTCCTCCTCTTCCCCCTCCTCCTCCTCATGTTTTTCTCCTCCTTCCTCCTGGTTTCTCTCCTCCTCCTTCCTGTTTCTCTCCTCCTTCCTCCTCCTCCTCCTCCTCCCTCCTCCTCCTCTCCTCCTCCCTCCTGTTGTTCAGACATCGAAAACTGGCTCCAGAGGCTGTGAGTCGTAGTCGTCGTCCTCCTTTCCTCCTCCTCTTCCTCCTCCTCCATCCTCCTCCTCTCCTCCTCCTCCTCCTCTCCTCCTCGTCCTCCTCCTCCTCATCCTCCTCTCTGTCCTCCCCGGGCGCGCCGCGCGACCTTTCGGCTCGTCGCGCCGCAGGAGGGCCGCCGCGTGGGCCGTCAAGCGGGGTTGGCCACAAGCCAGGGCGAGGAGCCCCCGCTGCTCCGGCCCGCGGCCCCGGAGGCCACGGGAGGGTCGGAGGGTGCCGGAGGTGGGGCACGCGCCTCCCGGCAACGGGTCGCTCCGTGCCCGGCCAAACGCAAGATGCTGGTGCGCCGAGTTTGTCCTGCTAAGCTCGCTGCTCACGATAGATTGGGCGGGAGGGGGACTCGCGGGAAGGAGTTGCGGGCAGGATCCGAGCGCGCTCGAGGTCACCCGAAGGGTACCCAGAGCCGCCTCGGAGCCGAACGCGGGGAGAGTCCCCTCCGCGCATTCGCCATGCTCGCCTCGCCTCTGACGTCTTTCCGTCCGAAGGCGAGAGGAGGGTGCGTGTCCGAAGCGACGTCGACGCTGCCGCCTTTGCTGCGGCCGATCGAATTCGCCCTCGCTCCTCCGATGGGCCTAAGCCACCGTGCAAGGCCCGCCGTGTGGCCCCCCGTGGGGGCTCGACTGCGCCGAGTGCGCGCCCCGTGGCTGAGTTGCCCGATCAAGGTGATCTTCCTCCTTGTGCGGCCAGGGGACACGAACTCTTCGTGGCCCAAGGCAAGGTTGTCATGTGTCTGGTGTGTGGAGGGATTTCTACGGGGGGAGCGTCCTCCCTTTTGGACCCTTGCCCCCCCACCCCCAGTATCCAAGCGGGGTCACTCACACACCCATAGGTTTAATACTAATAGGCATCCTGCCGATCTGCATCGATTTGAGAGTATCTCGGGGCAGAGACGTTTGCAGGTTGTCGACCCCGAGGTCGCCTGGCTTCGCCTAGACGCCTAATACATATTGACTAAGTCGCCACTGAGCTCTTCACGTTCACGTACGTGTAATGCTCAGCTGCGCTGTGGCGCCTCTCCGCCACGACTCCCTGGGTGGGCATCGAGTGGTGCCGTTAGCAGCGCTCGGCCCGCTGCCAAGGCAGTGGGCCCGTTTGAAAGTGGCCGTTTGTGCTCTGCGCGACGGATCCCTTCTATGCTGCGTACTCCTGCTCCTCCTCCTCCTCCTCTTCCTCGTCGTCCTCCTCCTCCTCCTCCTCCTCCTCCTCTTCCTCCTCCTCTTGCTCATGAGCCTCCTCCTCCTCCTTTTCTTCATAATCCTTCTCCTCCTCCTCCTCCTCCTCATCATCATCATCATCAACATCATCCTCATTATCAACGTCATCAGCAGCATCGGCAGCATCATCAGCATCAGCATCATAATCAGCATAAGCATCATTACCATCAGCGTCATCAGCATCATCATCAGAATCATCATCCGCATCATCATCATAATCAGCATCATCACCATCACCATCAGAATCAGCACAATCATTAACCACATCAGCATCATAATTAACATCATCATAGCAGCATCATAATCACCATTATCATCATGATAAACATCATCAGCAGCATGAGCATCATCACCATCACCAGCATCAGCATCATACTCAAAATGAGCATCAGCATCAGCAGCGTCAGCATCATCAGCAGCATCAGCATCATGCTCATCATCAGCAGCGCAGTGTCATCATCATCATCATCATCATCATCATCATCAACATCATCAGAATCATCATCATCATCATCATCATCATCAGCATCATCATCATCATCATCAGCACCATCAGCATCATCATCAGCTCCATCATCATCCGCATCATCATCATCATCATCATCATAATCAGCATCCGCATCATCATCATCATCATAATCAGCATCACCACCATCATCATCAGAATCAGCAAAATCATCAACCACATCAGCATCATAATTAACATCATCATAGCAGCATCATAATCATCATTATCATCATGATAAACATCATCAGCAGCATGAGCATCATCACCATCACCAGCATCAGCATCATACTCAAAATGAGCATCAGCATCAGCAGCGTCAGCATCATCAGCAGCATCAGCATCATGCTCATCATCAGCAGCGCAGTGTCATCATCATCATCATCATCATCATCAACATCATCATAATCATCATCATCATCAGCACCATCAGCATCATCATCAGCTCCATCATCATCCGCATCATCATCATCATCATCATCATCATCATCATCATCATCATCATCATCATCAGAGTCAGCATCATCATCATCATCATCAGCATCATCATCATCCTCATCATCATCAGCGTCCGCATCATAATCAGCAGCCTAATCATCATCGTCAGCATCAGCATCATCATCATCAGCATCGTCAGGATCGTCATCGGCACCAGCATCATCGTCATCAGCAGCAGCATCGTCATCAGCAGCAGCAGCATCGTCGTCATCGTTATCATCATCAGATTCAGAATCAGAATCACCATCATCAGCATCATCAGCATCAGCATCGGAATCATCATCAGCAACATCATCAGCACCGTTATCAGCATCGTCAGCGTCGTCATGATCATCAGCAGTATAATCATCAGTGTCATCATCATCATCACCATCATCATCATCACCATCAGCATCATCATCATCATCATCAGCATCCACATCCGCATCATCATCAGCATCATCATCAGCAGCATCACCATCACCAGCACCATCATCACCACCAGCATCATCCTCATCCTCATCATCACCGTCACCGTCATCATCATCATCATCATCATCATCAGCAGCAGCAGTTTCATCATGATCATTAGTAGCATCAGCATCATCATCAGCAACATCGTCATCAGCACCGGTGTCATCATCAGCAGCAGCATCCTCAGCATCAGCAGCATCAACATCATCTTCATCAGATGCAGCATCATCTGCAACAGCACCAGCATCATCATCATCATGATCATCATAATCATCAGCATGATCATCATCAGCATCAGCATGATCACCATCAGCATGATCATTATCAGCATCAGCATCAGCAACACCAGCATCGCCATCAGCAGCATCATCAGCATCAGCATCAGCATCAGCATCATCAACAGCAGCATCTTCATCAGAATCGTCATCATCATCAGCATCAGCGGCATCCTCATCCTCATCCTCATCATCAACATCATCAGCAACATCGGCAGCATCATCATCAGCATCATAATCAGCATAAGCATCACCACCATCAGCGTCATCGGCATCATCATCAGAGTCAGCATCAGCATCATCATCAGCAGTATCATCATCATCATCATAATCATCATCAGCATCAGCATCGCATCATCATCGTCATCAGCAGCATTAGCATCAGCATCATCGACATCATCAGAATCATCAGCATCAGCAGTATCGTCACCATCAGCATGAGCATCATCATCAACATCAGCAGCAGCACCATGATCGTCTCCCATCCAGCCCCCATCCCCCCTCCAAGCTCCCCAGTCCCTCCCCTCTCATCCGCCTCCTCCACCTCAATGCCCCCTCCTCCCTCCACATCTCTACATGCACGCCGTGCGAATACTACTCAACTCTCTCCTCTGATTCCGCCCGCAAGGTAGACGGGTCTCTCAGTGTACCTTGTTGCACAAACAGGACTTCGGAAGCTGAGTGGTCGCACGGCTTGGCGAAGTGGTGATCCCGCTGCAGCGTGGGCCTCATGTTTGGATCGGCGCGTTGCTTCCGTCGTTCCGAATAGCGCCCTCGCCCAAGCGCGGGCCACCTGTCTGGATCCGATTCCTTTCGCATCGCTGCCGCCCCCCTCGTCTCACCGCCTTCCCCTGGTCCTCCTGATCCTCTCGTTCCTTCCCCTCCAGTCCATGCTGCTGCCGTTGTTCGTGCTTAATTTCCTCCGTACACGCCATTCCTGTGTTCCTCCTCAGTTCCAGTCCTGCGCATCCTCTTCCTCCTCCTCCTCCTCCGTCTACTCCTGCTCCTCATCATGTTGCTCCTTCTAGTCCTCCTCCGCGTCATCCTCCTCCTGCTGGTGTCCTTCATGTCGCCCAGGATACGTAGGCACAGGGGATAGTGGGGCAGTGTTCCGTCGGCACCATACCACTGCGCAATGTGGAGTTAGCATCTTCCAACAGCAAGGTTCCCCTATGCGTTTCGTTCTTGCTTTATCTTCGTCCTCACTCCTCCCGCTTCCCTCCTCGCCCCCACCCCTCCGCCCCCCACCCCCCCCCCCAACCTCTTGCCCCCCCCTCCCTCTCCCAGCCTTCCTTCTTCCCGCCCTCCTCACCGCCTCCATCTCTCTCCCCGCTGTCGTTGCTTCCTTCCCCCCCCCCCCGCGTCATCATCCCTCCTCATCGTCCACCTCCAACTCTCATCCTCCTCATGCTACCTCATCCTCATCCTCCTCCGCCTCCTTCTCCCCCCCCACCTCCTCCTCCTCCTCCTCCTCCTCCTCCGCCTCCTCCTCCTCCTCCTCCTCCTCCTCCGCCTCCGCCTCCTCCTCCTCCTTCTCAGCGTCCGCGTCCTCCTCCACCTGCTTCTACGCCTGCACACGTTTCTCCTCCTCCTCCGCCGCCTCCTCCTCATAATCATAATCAGTATCAGCATCATCAACATCATCAGCATCATCAGCAACATCATCATCATCATCAACATCATCATCATCCTCATCATCATCATCATCATCAGCATCATCATCGTCAGTATCATCAGCATCATCATCAGCATCATCAACATCATCATCATCAACCGTATCATCATCAACATCATCCTCATCATCATCATGATAATCATCATCAGCAGCATCAGCGGCATATTCCGCATCGTCATCGCCATCATCGTCAGCATCACCGTCGTCATAATCATCATCAGCGGCATCAGCATCATTATCATCATCATCATCCAACCCATCGTCATCAACATCAGCATCAGCAACCTCGTCATTATCATCACCAATTCCACCACCATCAACAGCATCATCATCATTATCATCATCAGCATGCTCACCATCATCAACATCTTCATCATCATCACCACCGTCATCATCATCGGCAACATCGCCGCATTATCATCGGTAGCTTCATCACATCACCATCAGCAGCAGTATCAGCAGCAGTAGCAGCATCAGCAGCATCATCCCCAGTATCATCAACATCAGCATCAGCAGGAGCATCATCATAAGCATCAGCATCAGCATCAGCAGCATCATCATCACCATCATAGTCAGCACATGTACATCAGCATCCTAATCGTCGTCATCATCATCATCATCATCAGCATCAGCATCATCATCGCCAGCAGCATGATCCTCATCATCATCAGCATCAGCATCTTCATCAGCATCGTCATTAGCATCACCATCATCAGCATAAGCATCACCACCAACAGCATCAACATCATTCATCAGTATCGTCAGCAAAATCCGCAACATCTTCAGCATCATCATCATCCTCATCATCATCATGATCATCAGCGGCAGCAGCGTCAGCATCATCATCAGCATCATCATCACTATCACCATCATCATGATCATCATATTACTACTCCACATCATTATCATCAGCATCATCGCCATCATCAGAATTGTCGACATCATCCTCATGATCAGCATCAGCATCAGCAGCATTATCAGAAACAGCATCATTTGTATCATTAGCATCAGCATCATCGTCAGCATCATCAGCATCATCATCGTCGCAATCATCAGCATCGACATCCCCAACCGCATCCACCATCAGCATCATCAGCATCAGCATCAGCATCAGCATCGCCATCATCATCGCCATCATCATCGCCATCGTCATCATCATCATCATCATCAGCATCATCATCATCATCAACATCATCATCGTCATCAGCATCATCACAAGCAACATAATCAGCAGCAGCATCATCAGCACCAGCGTCATCACCAGCATCCTCTTCCTTATCATCATCATCACCATCAGCATCATCATCGTCAGCATCAGCAGCATCAGCATCATCATCAGTAGCATCATGAACAGCATCATTATCACCATCATCATCACCATCAGCTTCATCCTGATCCTCGTCATTATCATCAGCAGCATCAGCATCGTCAGCAGCAGCATCAGCACCATCATCAGCAGCATCAGCAGCAGCATAAGCATCATCATAATCTTTAGCATCATGATCATCAGCATCAGCATCATCATCATCCGCATCCTCATCCGCATCATCATCCTCATCATCCTGATCATGATCATCACCGTCAGCATCAACATCAGCAGCATCAGCATCATCGTCAGCATCAGCATCAGCATAAACCGCGGCATCAGCATCCGCATCATCATCAGCAGCATCAGCATCAGCGTCAGCTGCATCATCATCAGCATCAACATCAGCATCAGCCGCAGCATCAGCATCAGCATCAGCATCGGCATCAGCATCATCAGCATCATCAGCATCACCACCATCATCGTCGTCGTCGTCACCAGCATCAGCATCATCAGCATCAGCAGAGGCATGAGCATCATCATCAGCATTAGCATCGTCGGCATCACCATCAGCATCATCATCAGCATCAGCATCAGCATCATCATTATCATCAAAATCCTGAGCCTCATCATCCTCATCCTCGTCATCATCAGCATCATCAGCAGCATCATCAGAAGCATCATCATCATCAGCAAAATCATCCTCGACATCAGCATCAACATCATCAGCATCATCATCAGCATCAGCATCATCCTCAGCATCGGCATCAGCAGCATGATCGCCGTCGTCATCATCAGCATCATCATCAGCATCGTCGTCGTCAGCATCAGCATCATCGGCGTCATCGTCATCATCATCATCAGCATCATCAGCATCAGCAGCAGCATGATCAGCAGCAGCATCAGCATCGTCATCATCATCATCAGCATCATCAGCAGCATCAGCATCAGTATTATCAGCATCCTGAGCATCAGCATCCTCATCCACATCCTCATCACCAGCATCAGCATCAGCATGATCAGCATCAACAGCATCATCATCAGCATAATCATCATCAGCATCATCAGCATCATCATCACCATCATCATCAGCAGCTGCGTCATCCTCAGCATCGGCATCAGCATCATCACCATCATCAGCATCAGCATCATCATCATCATCATCATCATCATCATCATCATCATCATCGTCGTCGTCGTCGTCGTCGTCATCATCAGCTTCATCATCATCAGTATCATCATCAGCATCATCAGCATCAGCAGCAGCATGATCACCATCAGCAGCATCAGCATCGTCATCATCATCAGCATGTTCATCATCATCAGCATCATAGTCAGTATCATCATAATCCTGAGCATCAGCGTCCTCATCCTTATCCTCATCACTAGCATCATCATCAACATCAGCATCATCAGCAGCACCAGCATCAGCATCAGCATCAGCATCAGCATCGTCAGCATCGGCATCATGTTCAGCATCAGCATCATCCTCAAAATCAGCACAAGCATCATCATCATCGGCGTCGTCGTCATCATCACCAGCATAACCATCAGCATCATCAGCATCATCAGCAGCATCAGCATCGGCATCATCATCAGCAGCATCATCACCATCATTAGCATCAGCATCAGCATCAGCAGCAGCATCAGCATCATCATCATCATCATCATCATCAGCATCGTCTCAGCATCAGCAGCATCAGCAGCATCATCATTGCCGCCGTGCCGCCGAGGCTGCCTTGTCCAGGAGCCCGGAGTCTGCGGAGTAGCCAGCCGCTTCCTGCAGGCCCCAGGGGGTGGCGGGGGGTATGCCGCTTCCTCCCCCGGGAGCCAGAGGAGGAGGAGGAGGAGGAGGAGGAGGAGGAGGACGAGGAGGAGGAGGAGGAGTTTTTTGGTTACAATGCCCGTGAGGAAAAAACCTGTTCAACGTGAAGGTCGGGGAGCGGTGGCCTCAAAGGCCGACGGCTTATTCTCCGACCCCCACAATCAGCCATGGAGGAAAGCTGCAGCCTCCTCCTCCGCATCAATGCCTGGCTCTGGGGGCGCCCATTGCCCCCCCTGAGCCTGTCTCCGAGACCCTTGGGAGGGCAGCTCCTGCGAGGCCGACCGTGCCGCTGGAGCCGCCTCTCCTCCCTAAAACACCGTCGCTCCACCAGCACGCGCGAGGACGACAGTACGTCGCCCCATGGCCTCGGGCCCAGGAGAACCTCGGGAGGGCAGCTCATGCGGGGCCGAACGCGCCGCTGGAGCCGCCTCCCCTCCCTGGAAAGCTCTGGCTCCTCCAGCACGCTCGCGGGCCGCGATCCTCTGTCGCATGGCTTCGAGCCCAGGGAGGCCCGTCATCGTTCGGGACAGGGAAATGCACAGCTCGACGACGCGGTTGCTGGCTCTGCAGCAGTCGCAGACGGTCCGTCTGCGAAAGAATGTGGAGGACCACCCCTGGGGCACGATTGGACTGGGGGTGGAGTCCTCGCAACATTCGACCAAGTCGGCATCTCGTGGCCGACGCAAACAGACGTCCTGGGCACACTTGCTCGAGGCGTCGGCTGATGCGATCTGTGCTATATGCGCCGCATCGCCGACAGAAGACCAAAGAGGGACCACTAGACAGACGCGTGAAGACCAACGAACGAGACGTCGCCTCGCAAACCCCAAAAAAACAAAACGTATTCCTCTTCCCAGAGCAGCCCGTCATCTCCAGCTTAGCCGCACACGTGTTGACATTTCGGGCCTGACAACATGACAAATGTAGCTACCCCGAGTGCCTGGGACCGCCGTCCAGGCGTGCCAACGCTGCGCTCCAACCTCGCGGGGCCTGGGAACCTTGGGCCTCGAAGGAAACTGGGCGGAAGGGAAAAAAGGGGCAAAACGGCCCCCCCCCCACTCTGGCCGCAGCCCGAGCCATGGAAATGAAACGATCTAAATCCTCAGGGTCCCCAGGACTGTCCCGCGCATGCAGCACCACAGCATGTTTAGCATGCACGTCGGCAGCAAAGCTGGCACGTGCAATTCGCCTCTGGTCAAGAGGCAACGCATCAATGACCTGGAAACGTCGTCGAGGGCAACCTACGCTGGGGTCTATTTGAAGGCTGGGTCGGAGGAAATTATTGCTCGCTTTCATGGCCCAGTGTGGCCTTCCTTGCCCCAGACCCCTCAGGCAGCGGAACAAATGGTAAGTATAGCACCCGCTTTTGTTGTCGTGCCCTGTCCAGGCTCACTCGGACTGTTTGCACAATCAGAGTCAGGACCAGGTTGTTCGGAACCGTTCCAGTATGCTGGACTCCGACTGGGCTTTTATGAGCTTGCTGGGGCCCCTGACCCATCGACGACGACATCGACAGCATCGTCCAAGATCGAGAAGTCGCCGAACGACTCACCATTAGCTGTCAAAACCGCTGAGTAGAGCTGGCCCGTGGGAGGCTGAAGGAAGCACGACGGATGGCAGAACGTCAAGCGCGTCCACAAGAGATCTTCGCACCCCGCACCAGAGGCCTCAGCGATTATCCCCTCGCTACACACTCCGTCTCTAGCCTGGACCACCTCAGGAGCCCGGCAGCACCACAGTCGATGATGGAGGGCATCGCATCTTCCACAAAGCGGGCACTTACCATCTGACTCAAAGCCTAGGGCTTTCAGTCGGTCGCTCGTGAAAACAGCCTTAGCAAAACAAGTCGCAACAGCATCCTTCGAGCGTGCACTAAACTTTTTAGACCTACCTACACAAGCACGAACAAGATCCGCACACACACGCACACTGTCTCCTCGCATGCCAACCACACGTGCCATGTCACGCTCATGCTGTCTCTGAATAGCCTCACGGAACAGAAGCTTGATGAGCGAAGGGAAGGTGTAGAGCAACGAGATCTCAACTCCTCGATCGTCGATCCACTCACAGTAGTTCTTGGGCTCCCAGTTCACCCTCTGGAGGCACAGGGGCATCCTCGAAATAAGTCCCTTCGACTGTCGCCAGGAGGACTCGGGGTCTCATCTACCATACACGGTGACATACATCTCCTCAAGTCTCTGCAGGGGGAAAAGTGCTCTCTCGGGCGCGACTGCAGCCTGCTGGAGGAGGAGGAGGAGGAGGAGAAGGAGGAGGAGGGGACGGGGAGGAAGAGGGGGCGGAGGAGGAGGAGGAGGAGGAGGAGGAGGATTTATCTTTGCCCGCAAAGCTACAGCTGTCAAACAGTGAGCACTGAGCCCAACGCAGAGCACGGCGACAGCGAGACCGTGGGTCTGCAGCGCGGGGCGACCCGCGCGGGCAACAAAACGCGGGGGGTTTTGCTGGTACGCTGAGCGCGTCGTCCAGGAACCCCACAACTTGAACCGAAATTCTGGATCCCCCTGAAGTAATGACCTCATACGGCGAGCTGGGCGACTGGGCGGCAGGCCGGGCAGGATGACCTTTGAGCTTCTAGCTCGGATCTCTCGAAGCAAAGCCGCTGTACTAACTCGATATGGCGTCGTGCAAGACTTCGCATCACGCTTTGTGGTACATGATCGTACGCTTTGTGCAAGTCCTAGATCCCGGCGTACCAGTGCTTCCTCTGCTCTAAGAGCCCTCGCCACCAAGATACGCGTAGTACGCACGAGTTCGCGCGCCTGGAGCCCCTACCAGAAATCGGAATGGCATCTAGATAACGGCCGAGGGTAGAAATTGACATAAGCGCCGCACCACACATAACGCAATGTCAGAATACACGATAGAATCGCGAGTGGTCGAACGTTATCAATCCTTACAGCACTCCAGGCCTTGGCAATCAGAACCACCTGGTGTTGTGAGAAAATAGGTCGGCTTGCTCACTGAGGTGATTTAGCAATCGCAAAATGTACGGTTCAGCCAGCATATCCAGGGTCTGATCGCTCGAAACCCTCGTCATTTCAATGCACAATGTATTCGCCCAGCGAACGGGCAAGGCACCTAGGGACCGAGTAGGTATTCAACTGGTTCGACATGGTCCATCATATATCTGGATCCCATTGCTGACAATATCTGGGAGAGACGCGTCGGACGGATCCCTGAACGATGCCTCCTAGAAAAACGCAGCCACCTCCCTCATGCCGTCTTGGCTGTCGCTCACCTGCCCCTCCCTATTTCTGAACAGCATGCACCTTCCCCTGGTCACACGCCCCGTCCAGTCTCCTCCGGCCCGACCAGAACCTGCCCTTCATATATAGTTTCACGCGGGCGAGCCGATGGCTCCGAGTCACCATCTGTAGTCCCGCAGCACGTCTGGGGCGCGAGTCAGTCTCAGTGCCGCGCGCCCGCATGTATCTCCCGATGTTGTTGACGCACGGGATGCCCAGGGGCGCGGGCGGGGCCCCCCCCGGGGCAGTTCTCCCCACGGACAGCCGCCGTCACACTGACTCCCCCGGCGAAAGCTCCCATCGAAGGCAGAGTGAGCCCATGGCGGCCCCTTCTGGTCATGGCCGATGTGGGCGGGGCGTGGTCCTCAACGTCAACAATACTGCGGGACACGCATCTTGAAGTCTTCCGAGGCTTCTCCAACAGCGACGTCCATGACCTCAGAAAGACTGGGCTAAGAGTCGACGGGCATCTGCTGGCATAGACATTCTGGCGTTTCTCGGGAGGGGGAGATGAGTGCCTGAGGAGGCTGCAGCAACCGGCATCGTCCTGGAGCATGATGGAACCAGGGCGCCGGCCAGTCCATTTCCAGGGCGGCGCAAGTCCCTCAAGCGTTCCCCCCTGCAGAGCCAGTCTACCAGCACAAGCTTTCCGGAGGACACAAGAATGACCCTTGATACAGGAATACAACGGCCGACGATGTTCCCGAGCCTACTTCCAAACCAAATCATAAATTTCAGAGCGTGGGCAAAGATCACAGTAGCACGGGGCCAAAACCTGTCTCCCAAGATGGTCACCAAATTAATCGAGCCGGACACAGCTTCAATGACAGCTTCGTTTGGGAACAGCGCCGTCCCTGGAAGGTGGCTGGTGAAACCCAGCTAGCCAAACCCGACACTTCGATGGCGGTGGTCATCTCCGCGGCGCTGTGGCACCGACAAAACGTGGGCCCTAGGGGGCTAGGCGCCACAGGCACGAAATTGTCGCCGCTGGCTTTTGAATCATATCACCAGCCCTCTGGGCATAGGTGGTCTAGAGTGGTTTCTCTTCCAACCCCTCACTTTCCCCTGCCGGGTAGGGGCTATGACTGTTCTTATGAATATGCACCCCCCACACCCCCAGGCGATTGGCGGCCATCCAGGAACCATGATGGCCCCCCCCACATCCCTTAAAAAACCAATATACAAAACGCACGCCGCCTCCACATTTGGAGCATGCGCGGCCAACCCGATGCGCCTCCCCACACCATCTCTACCAAAAAGACATACAAAATGCGGTTTGGGGTAAAGTTTGGAATCACGCTCGTGAAGCACACGGGCATGTTGTATTGTTTTTGGCAAAGACGGCGGAGGTGTCAGCATATTGCCTGCTGTGCGCAAGGCTACCACCACCACCCCCAAAAAAAATCACGGCTAAATATGGATCGTGCGCGGCCACCTCGCGATCACTGTCGAATGGTCTTTGACAGGGACGGCGGGGGCGGTGGCGCATGGCCTGCTGTGCGCAGGCCCACCAGACACAATGATGGGCATTGCTGTTCGACAAGGATGGTGGGGGCCGACATGTTTCCCCATGTGTGCTGTCACGTGCGCAGGCGCACCTGACACACTCTGCGCGTGCCCCGAACAAGGCGCACCTGGCGCGGTTGGAATATGCGGCGCACCTGGCGCACGCTGAGCACGCGGCGCATCTGGCGCACCAGGCGTGCCTGGCAGCACGCTCGGGCCCCAGGGGCGCCTGGCGCGCGTGTCGCGCCTGGCACGCGTGGCGCACCTCGCCCCGGCGTCGCGCACATTTGGTCAGTTTTGGTCCCCAATAGCAGCCCATCCAAGTACGACCGCTGAACCAGCCGAGGCCCGGGCGTCACTCATGCGCCG
Source organism: Prorocentrum cordatum (assembly GCA_963575745.1). Classification (NCBI taxonomy): domain Eukaryota; class Dinophyceae; order Prorocentrales; family Prorocentraceae; genus Prorocentrum; species Prorocentrum cordatum. The sequence continues at coordinate 149,969 of CAUYUJ010016787.1, forward strand.
GGAGGGCGGGTGGGAGTGAGTTAGACGGGCTGCTATCTAGGGGGCGTCCTGAACCCCCCCCCACACCAATCCCCCTGGACCTGGAAGGAGGGTTTCGCGAGCGGCCACGCGGGAGCGCCCCAACCCCGCGCGCCCGGCGGCGCGCGCGACCGCGCGACAGGGCTTCGCCCGCGCACGATAGTCCCAGCCCCCCCCCCCCCCGAGGCGAGACGGCGCAAAAGCAGGACCGCGAAGGCGCGCCCTCAGAGACTGGCACGCCGCCGATCCGCTCCGCGAGCTCGCGGGAAATGCGCCCCCGGCGCCGCGCCCCTCCCTGGAAGACGTGCGACACGGAGGCCGCGGCCGCGCACGCGCCCACCGGAGCAACGGCAGCGCGCGCGCAGTGGCCGCGCGACGACGCCACTGAACAGAGGACCAATGCCATCTGCGATGCGAACGAGCTCACCCACAACATGTCGGCCGAACACAGTGCTCGCGAGATCGGCGCCCCACGTCAAGAAACATGGCCCGGCGCACTTCGACAACGCGACGCCCCCCCGGGGCGCCCCAGCCGCGGCGGGCGCACGCCCCGCAGAACGCGGGCATGGACGCAGCGAGCGGCCTCAGAGAAGCAAGCAGGCGCGTTCTCCACCTCAACAGCAAAAGCGGCCGCGTGCTCCCTCATGAGCCGATCTTCATTGAAGCCGAGGAGCGCCCGCTAATGCGCCGCCTGGAGCCCGCCCCCCGCCCCGCCGCCAGCGCCGCTGCAAGGCCTGGCGACCTGGAAGCCTTGGCCCGCTCCAGGGCCGCGATTCGGAGCGCGCGGTAGAAGCAACGCGCCCACCTCCCCGCGCAGCGCTTTCCAAGGGCCTGCGCGAGCCCCTTCAGATCGACTGCCACCCCGGCGCGGTGCCACCCGAAGGCCGCGGCCCCACGGCATGGGACGCGCACGCGGGTGACCTGAGCACGCCAGTTCGATCTCCGGCGCGGACGCCAGACGCCGCGCCCAGGACCTGCCCATCCATTTGGAGCGCGACGCCTCGAATGCTGCAGCGATAGCCAAATTCGAAGTCAAATTTCCCCGCGGGCGCGCCATCGCCACGGCAGAGACACTGCTCGCTTCTCTGAGGGGGCGCGGCGCCGGCAGAGCCCGGCGCCACTGCGCGCAGCCCCCAGCCCGAGCGCCTGCCATCCAGCTCGACGAGCTCGCCCGAGCGCTCTCATCACCAGGCCCACAAGCAGACGCGCGCGACCCTCCGCGGAGCGGAAGCGCTGCTCGCCGCGCTCACGATTCGCGGCCCACAAACTGCGCCCGTCGGCAGCGACCGGGGACTCCTGATTGCCATCGCTGGCAGAGCCTGGCGACCACTCCAACTCGGACAGGTTTTTGCCGCCCCCGAACTCGAAGAGTTCCAAACGCGCTCCGGACAGCACGCCTCGCGAGTGCCCCCCGCCATCCGCCCCCCCACTCTTACTCCTCCCAGCTCCTACTGTGTTTCCCCGCCCTCGCCATCATGCCCACCCTCCGCCCGCCCCCCCCCTGCCCCCCCCGCCCCCCGCCTCCCCAGCAACCCTCCCCAGCCCCTCCGACGCCAACGGCATCTCCTACAATGGTCCTCTTCACCGACCCCCTGCCCCCAATCCCCCCCTCCTCATCCCCCCCCTCCTGCAGGCGGCGCCTTGACCGCCTGGGTGTCCGCGCCCTTCGGGCAAGCCGCGACACAACGATGGCGCGCACGTTCAACCTCCCGCTGCTTGATGGCCTGCACCTGGGCCAGCTCTGAACTCTGCTCGCGCCAGTTGCAGGAACAACGGCAGCGCGTCCGCGAGCGCCGCAGCACGATCGGCAGCCGCGCGCACGTCCGCCGCAGCGCTGTCAGAGACTGGCCCCTGCAGGTCCTCGGCGAACTCCGCGGCGCTCTTGAAGCCCGCAACTTCTGCTGCTCCGTCGTTGGGGCCACCCCGAGCGACAGCTTCTTCGACGTAGTCCTCGGCGGCAAACGCCTCTGCGAGCCGGCGCCATCGGCTGGCCGGCAGAGCCCGGCGCGGCCGCGGCCTCTTCTGCAGGCCCTCGCGGCGGGGCGAGGGCACCCTGCGCGGCCCCCACTGCCATCGGATTGCTGGCAGAGCTTGGCGCGGCGGCGGCCTCTCTAGCAGGCCCTTCCGGCGGGGCGAGGGCACTCCGCGCCGCCCCCGCCGCCAGCTCGCCCTCCGCGTCATCTTCAAGAGAGGGCGGCGGGCGCACCGACGCCGGCCCCGCATCTGGCGCAGAGACCGGAGGGGCAGCGCCTGCATGGGCGCACGCCCCGGGAGCCGACGGAACCGAAGCCGCAGCCGACGGAGCCGACGGAGCAAACAGCGCCGCTACCTCCGCAGCGAAGAGTGGCGGGCAAAGCTTAGACCGCGAAGCCGGCGGCGGCGCGACCCTCCACGGACACAGCGGACGCGGCGGCGGCGCTGTCTCTGCGCCCTGGGCCAGGCTGGCAGAGCCTGGAGCAGCCGCCCCAAGTGCCACCGGCTTGCTGGCAGAGCCGCGCGCGCCCGCGCCCTCTCCGGCAGGCCCCCGCGGCGCGGGCACCCTGCGCGGCCCCCCGCGTCAGGCGCCGCGCCCTGCGAGGCAGATGCGACGGCAGATCTTGGCGCGCCGCCAAGCC
>CAUYUJ010016787.1:157601-170101 GCA_963575745.1 Prorocentrum cordatum
CCGCAGCTACGCCCAGGCCCACTGCAGGTTCGATCTGGGGTTTTGTTTCGCTCCGACTGGCGGTGCTGGTGCCGCGCAGCCAGCCCTGGTACCCGAGCTTTGGGGTTCCGCCAGCCTGGCGAGGCTGGCCGTCCTTTTCACTGCAGTGTGCTGTCTGGTGCAACCTCGTTACACGGCCGTAGAACTTGCTGGCCCCTCCATGGTGACAGTGGCACAAGGGGCCCTCTGTGGGCCCTGGGCACGGGGGTGGACTTGGGTTGCCATTCCACCCCGACTGCTGCTCTGGCCCACTTTTCCACCCCCCGCTCCAGTGCGGCGGAGGAAGGCGAAGCAGTGGCTAGGTGTGCAAACGCCACATCAGGGCCCATCAGCGCACTTGTGCGTGTGTGCGTGCGTGCGAGGCCCAGCACGCGTGTCAGGCACCCCGCCTCAGGGGGAAGGAGCGCTGCACACTCTTCTGCGGCACAGGGCTGCAGTTCCGCCTAGGCCCGCAGCAGACTTTCTTTCTGGGGCCTGGGTTTCGTCCTGGCTGGCGGTGCTGGTTACGCAGCCAGCCCTATAACCCGAGCTTTGGGGCTCCGTCAGTCAGGCGACGCCTATTCCCCCCTTTGTTTCTGTGCGAGCTGTTTGGCGAGACCCTGCTGCACGGCCGTGGAGCGCCTTTTGGCGCTCTCCATGGTGACAGCTGCACAGGGGAAAACCCCGTGGGTTTCTAGGCACGGGGGCGGACCTGGGTTGCCAGTCCGCCCCGACAGTGGCTCAGCCCCACCACCCCCCCCCCCGCGATCATGGGCGGAGGAGGTAACGTGCTGCTGAGGCTAGGTGTGCTATGCAACACCTGGCCCCAGCACCGCGTTCAGCGTCGGCAGCGTACTGCCGTCTCAGCGGCCCCACCCACGGCCGATGTGGAGAACATTGGTGGCCCAGTGCCACGAGGTTTCGGGTTAGGGTCGGGTCGGCCAACCCTTAGCCTCCCCATTAGCCAAGTGATGGTCCTCCTCCTACTCCTCCTCCTCCTCCTCCGCCTCCTCCTCCTCCTCCTCCGCCGCCGCCGCCGCCGGCGCCGCCGCCTCCTCCTCCTCCTCCTCCTCCTCCTCCTCCTCCTCCTCCTCCTCCTCCTCCTCCTCCTCCTCCTCCTCCTCCTCCTCCTCCTCCTCCCTCAATGTCCCTAAGAGTCCTAGGTCCTCCTCCTCGGCTGGAAATCCCACGCAGATCGCAGGATCCCGCGGCAGCCTCGACCATCAGTGCGAAGGTGGCCTCCGCTGGCGGCAAGAGAGGAGGAGGCCAAGAGAGCGGAGAGAAGCCAAGGTGCGGAGGACCCAGCTAGGGTTAGGTCGGGCGTGTCCTCCTAGAGGATTGTGAAGGAAAGATGAATGTTACAAAAAATACGAGTATTATACTATTGTTTGACTATTCTTGATTATTCCTCTATTATTTGAACTTCCAGACTATTGATTGGCTATTCCATTATTCTTGACTAAAAAGGAACTTCCGGACTATTGCTTGACTATTGTTGACTACTCCTCCTGTAGAGGAAATGCCCGACTGAAAGCTAGGGCGAAGCGGACCCAGCGTCGTCGTCGTCGCGGGCTGTCGTCGGACCACCTTCGTCGTATCTTTCGTCGTCGTGCTTGCCTGTCTTCGTGTTCGCCCTCTTCGTCCGCGCCTTTCTCCGTCGCCTTCGCCGTCTCTGCCTTCGCCGTTTTCTCGGAGGGAACGAAAGGGGGGGATAGCAAAGGGCAGGGTAGAGAATCAGCTCTCGCAGCTGATTTCTCCAGCGCCTCCCGGCGCCGGGAGGCGCCCACGTGTCAAGGAATGGGGCCGGCGGCGGGGCCGAAACCAGCTGCACGCAGCAGATTTCGCACCCCCCCCTTTCCCTATCCCCCCCTTTCGTGATGGGCCTGCTTTCCACCACCACCACCACCATAAGTTAGAGGGAGGAAAGAGGAGGAGGACGAGGAGGAGGACGAGGAGGACGAGGAGGACTAGAAGGAGGAGGAGGAGGAGGAGGAGGAGGAGGACCCCCTCCCCCTTCAACTTATGGTGGTGGTGGTGGTGGAAAACAGGCCCATCATTTCGTTCGGCCCGATGTTCGGAAGGTCTCTGAGAGCTGGCGCCTCCCTGGGAGGACGCGTCGAGCGCCGCGGCCGTCTCCCGAGCGCTCCCCGAGGGCGCTCGGGAGCGCGCACTCTGGAGCGCAGGGGAGCGATTCCTATCCCGAGCCTGGGCCTGCTGGACCTCGGGGGGCGTCCAGGGGGGGGGGGGGGGGAAGCGTCCAACGAGGGGCGGATTTTGGACGAAACCTAGAAAATACCCCAAACATGCACAGCACAAAATTCAGAGATTGTCGAACAGTCGTCCCCAGACTATGTTGTTTTACTATGTTTGAATATGCCCCCTGTCGAGGGACAGACCCGACTTAAAAGAGGGGGGGTCGCAAATCATGGCCCGAGGCATGTGCGCGGACAAGGTGGGTGGGAACCATGGAGCGCAGAGAAAGGAGAAGAGGGGCCAAGGGATACAGCGGAGGCCAGTCCACAAGAGACCCTCACAAGAAACCCAAACCTGAGACCACGGGACGTCCATTGATGTTTGCTGTGGGAACGTCACGCTTTCCATAGCCAAACCATCGAAACCCAAGAAACCCAGTGCACCCTGGAGGCAAGCAGGGCGCTTCTTGGCATGGGCCTCCACTGCATGGGAGATCTCATCATGGCCCCCGCCATGATATCCCGCCCCCACTAGTCATCATGGCCGCCCCCGATGACGAACCCAGGCACTTGCTTTGATCGCGGCGCCGGGCATCGCGCGGCGCGGTCGAGAAGCCTGGGCGGTGCCGCTGCAGGGCGAGGTCGACACTAGCGAGCGGGGAGCAGGCGCAGAGGGGGGCGGCCGAGGAGGAGGAGGAGGAGGAAAAGGAGGAGGAGGAGGTGGAGGAGGAGTAGGAGGGGGAGGGGGAGGGGGAGGGGGAGGAGGAGGAGGAGGAGGAGGAGGAGGAGGAGGAGAGGAGAGGAGGAGGAGGAGAGGAGGAGGAGGCGGAGGAGGAGGAGGAGGAGGAGGAGGAGGCGGAGAGAGAGGGGGGGAGGAGCAGCAGCAGCAGCAGCAGCATCAGCAGCAGCAGGGGAGGGCCTGGGGCGAGGGTGAGGGAGAGAAGGAGGACGAGAATTGGCCTTGGCGTGAGAGGGCGAGGGAGGAGGGAGGACGAGGGCGCGGGGCTGAAACGCGGACGAGGGACGACGAGGACGAGGCGTTTTGTTCGCCGCCGGCTTTGCTCTAGGCGTGCTCGCTCCATGTAAGGGTGGGCAGCGCTGCTGCCGAGGGGATTTGCCGCTTGGGGCCGCCGCCGAGTGCGGCAAAATGATGGGGCAAGGGAGAGGGGGGGGACGAGGGCGAGGAAAAAAAGGAGGACGAGGGCGCAGTGTGAGAACGCGGACGAGGGACGACGATGACGAGGTGGAAGGCGGATGCGGGGGAGGTTGGCGGCGCGCACAGGGGGGTAGGGAAAGGGGTGAAGGCTTCTTAGAAGGAGGCTGCTTCTTAGAAGGTGCCAGCCCTACATCTATAGACATGGCCCGCGCCTTCTAAGAAGCAGCCTCCTTCGAAGAAGCCTTCCCCCTCACCCTACCTCCACCGTGCGCGCCGCCACGGAGGAGAGGGACCAAAGTAAACCCACGGTGCACCAACAAGTATGTATGGGGAGAGGTCTGCGCAAGAACGGTTGTGGGCCATTGAGCCCCCTGAGAGGGCCCCTGAACCGGATTGACCCAGGTAAGCCGGATCAAGATGCATCAAGCCAGATTGAGCGGGATGAAACCAGGTTCAGCAGGATGTTTGCAAGAGTTGGCCTGTCTTCGACCACGGGTAGCGCCGATGCTGAAGTTTACCTCTCAGACGATGTGCGGGCAAGATGTACCAAGCAAACCCTGAGTCACGCGAGGGCGAACCTGCAGCGGGCGAGTCGGCACGGCCACAGCTGGCGTCGGGATGCGGCCAGGAAGTGATGGATCAACGATTCTGCCATTCGCCCTTCCGCACCGGGCCCCCTCGGGCTCTCCGAAGAGTGTAAACTCCCAGCCGAGCACGGCAAGCGGGTCATGCCACGCTGAAGGCAGGGCGAGCCTCTGCCACACCAGGCCCTCGGGAGGCCTCGGGGCCTCGGGTGGCGCCATCGCTCGCTCGCCGCGCGGTCCTCGGCGTCGTCGTCGCCGCAGTCTCCCGATCCGTCCCTGCGAGCCTCCTTTGCCGCTGTGCGATGTAGCCCCCCTGGAAGGACGGGCGCCCCGATGGGCCCGCAGCCCCCCCCTCTGGTCATCGAGGGCGTGGGTGGTTTAGGGCGGCTCCTCTCCTCTTCCAGAGGAGGAGGAGGAGGAGGAGGAGGAAGAGGAACAGCGAGGAGGGAGGGAGGAGGAGAGACGACGAGGAGGAGGCGGAGGAGGAAGATGAGGAGAAGGAGCCCTCTTCCCCTCCGGCCCCTCCGCGGAAGGTTTTTGTTTTAAGTCTCTGCCCCGAGCCCCCCCCTCCCCCACCAGACATGCGACAGACCAGAAACAATACCAACAACCCCCCACCATCCCTGCCAACAACAGTGCAACATGCAGTGTGCGACAAAATCTGGATCATGTTCGTTCAGGGACGAGGGGGAAGGGGGGCAGCATACTGACCGCTGCGTGCAAGATCACCATCCCTATCGAAAATAAACGCGAAATTCACGTTGCCGCAAAATCTTGGACCATGCGCGGGCGTCCCGCGATCATGTTGTACTGTGCTTTGACAGGGTTGATGGGAATGCCCTGCGACGCGCGGCGCATCTCGCGGGCGTCGCGCACCTGGCTGGCGTCTGCATTGGTTCCCGACGGTTGCCGATGGCGGACCTGGCCCGTGATGAGACTCGGACGCCACCTATGTGGCGGGAGGGCCTGTGGGAGTGAACGAGCCGGCCGTCCTCCGGGGGAGGCAGCCTGATCACTGCTCCCGTGAACCTGCCACCGTGCCCCCGGGCACAAAGCGGAGTGCCCCAATGGCCCACAGCTGCGCTGCTGCTGCAGCCAGGATCCTGCTCGCAGCAGTGCGGCTGCTGCAACCAGCACTGTAGCTTCTTAAAGCCCTGGGCCACCAGTTTCCCAGGCGCTCTTGGCGCTCCCGGGATGTTCCGCATGACGTCTGGGACGGCTGCAATGCCCCTAACGACCAGCAGACTGTCGCGGAGCTCCCCACCGAGCGCCCGAGACGGTCAAGGAGCGCCTCTGGACGGCCCAAGATGGCCCCCAGACGGCTCGAGAGGCTTCCAAGGCGCCCCAAGATGCCTCCAAGAGACCTCGCCACAGCGCCCCAAGAGGCAACAATAAAGCTTTACAAAAGGTTTTTGGAGGTTTGGGGCGTACTCGCGTTCCTGGTTTCCCGACGCTCTACGACGGCCCTAGAGGCCCCCAAGACCGCCCCACGGCGGTCCAAGAGGCCCCAAGACAGCCCAAGAGGGCCCCAAGACGCTCCGAAAGGACTCCAAGACGGCTCAAGAAGCCCCCAAAACGGTTCCCACGGAGGGGCCAGACAGGGTCCCCCAACGAACATTTCGAGCCCGCGGCCCAAAGAAGCACCGAGGGGGCCCCAAGAGGTCCCCAAGAGGCCCCAGGAAGCCCCAACGAGGCCTCCAAGAGGACCCCCAAGAGGGCCCCAAGAGGCAAACATCCCAACGAACAACCTAGAGGCCTGTGACCCACAACCCAGACACGGTGGCGGGATGGGCCGAAGACCAGTAGATCCGCCGCCCCCTGTTGATTCATCACAGGGGTGCCTGGCGTGCTAGACGATTTCGGTTTTGGTTTTGGTTCTTTCCATAAGAATTGAAGACGCCTACGGCGAATCACCGCCGCCCCCTGCCCCTTTGGAAGCGCCTCTGTGGCCGACAGCTGAGCCAGAGCTTGGCCAAGCTATCGGGCCAGTTGTTCCCCGAGTCGGTTTGGAATGACTCTAGGGGAACGCATGAGAGAGCAACAAGGGGAGGAGGAGGAGGAAGAGGAGGAGGAGGAGGAGAAGGAAACAAGAGGAGGAGCAGGAGGAGGAGGCCTCTTGGGCGCCTCTTGGGGCACTCTTGGGGCATCCTGGGAGCTTCCTGGGGGCCTCTTCAAGGGTGCTGGGTGGCCTTTGGGGGCGTATTGGGGGCCTCTTTTGCCGTCTGAGGGCGTTCCTGGCTTGTCTGACGACGTCGGAAGCCGTCTTGGGGGCCTGTCTGGGTCGTCTTGGGGCCCTCTTGGAGCAGATCAGGGGCTCTTAGAAGCCGTCTTGGGCGTCTTGGAAGCCTCTTGGGCCGTTTGGGGGCCCTCTTGGGGCCGTCTTGGGAGCCTCTCGGGCCGCCATGGGGCCATCTTGGAGGCCCCTTGACCGATCGCGGGGGCCTCGGGGCCCGTCTTGAGCCGTCGGAATGCCGAACAGAAGCGCTGAAGGAGGTGGCGCACCGAGGGGGCCTTCTGAGAAGGTATGGAGGGGCTTCTCAACAAAGGTAGGGTCCTGCCCAGAAGCGATCGAATCGGGCGTGAGTTCATGGGGGGCGATACAGTCAAGCCGAACCATTGAGGATGCAAGGGCCCAGGAAGGCCATGTCGACACATTGAGAGCGGAGCGCGGCCAGCGAATGCGGCCAAGGATGGGCCCAAAGAGGAAGGATGCAAGGGTTGTCTTGGAGAGTCGCTCAGCCTTACTATGCGGGTTGACTCTAAGTGTTGGGGAGAAAGGTGCACTTGTCGGGACCCAGAGGCCTCCTTCTCTGCAGCCTCCTTTGAAGCCCCCCTGCCTTCACAGAAGGCCAACGCCCCTGGCACCAACCCCTGGTGCGCGCTGCTACTCGGGGGGACGCAGGGTAGGGTAGGGGCAGAGGTGGGGTCAGAGGAACATCGCTCCCCAACCGCGCCTTGGGATACATTGGGGGCCCATGCCAAGAAGCATCCTGCCTGCCTCCAGGGTTCCCTGGGTTTCTTGGGTTTCTTGGGTTTCGATGGTTCTGCTATGGAAAGCGTGACGCTCCCACACCAAAAATCATTGGACATCCTGGGTTTCAGGGCTGGGTCTCTTGTGGAAGGTCTCTTGTAGTCGGGCCTCCACTGCAAACCCCCCCTCTGCGAACCACCGATTGGAGGCCTGGAAATGGGCACCAACACCAACACAGGGGGCACAGGGGGAAGGTGATCCTAGACTTCGGTGTTGGTGGTAATATTTCGGTCACCTTGGAAGCCGGAATATTACCACCATCACCGAGATCGGGATTGTCTTCCCTCGGTGGAGGTACACCGCCGATCTTGGTGTTGGTGTCAATCTCTGGGCCTGCGCACCGACCCTCGAGCGCGCCGCTGAATAGCAACACGCAGCCCGAGACGTCGCAGCAGTCACGACGCGCGGCGCCGGACGCGGCGGAGGCCTCGAGGCACTTTACGTGCGAGTCCACCAACTGCTGATGCAGGTTCTGGGCGTGCGCAGCGCGACGCATCCTCGTCCTCCTCCTGGTCCTCATCCTTCTTCTTCATCATCATCATCATCATCGTCATCACCACCATCACCACCACCACCACCATCATCATCATCATCATCAGCATCATCATCAGCATCATCATCGTCAGCACCAGTATCATCATCACTACCACCAGCACCACCAACATAAGCATTACCATCACCATCATCATGATCATCAGTTTCAGCATCAGCATCAGCAACCATCACCAGCATCATCATCGACGTCGCCATCATCAGCATCATTATCAACCCCACCACCACCACCGGTGATCGTAAAAATCCTCATCATCGGCGCCACCATGGTCATCGAAATCCTCATCATCATCATCATCATCATCATCATCATCATCATCATCATCATCATCGCCATTACCACCATCACCATCACCCTTAGCATCACCATCATCATCACCATCATCATCAGCATCACAATCACCCAGAGAATCATCAACATCAGCATCATCAGCAGCATCATCGTCACCGTCCTCATCATCAGCATCATCGGCATCATCGCCAGCATCACCATCGTCATCAACACCACCAACGCCGCCATCATCAGTCATTAGAATCGTCATCCTTGGCATCATCATCATCATCATCATCATCATCATCATCATCATCATCATCATCATCATCCTTATCATCATCGTCATCGTCATTATCAGCACCATCAGCAACACCACGACCACCATCAGCATCAGCATCACCCAGCAGCAGCATCACCAGCATCATCATCGTCATCATCGACATCATCGTCATCATCAGCATCAGCATCATCATCGTCATCATCTTCAGCACCACCGCAAGCATCCCCGGTCATCATAATCAGTTTCACCGTCATCATCATCATCCTCATCATTATGGTCATCAGCATCGACATCGTCATGGTCAACATCATCATCACAACCGCCACCAGAATCCTCATCATCTGCATCGTCGTCGTAATCGGCATCATCATCACCACCACTACCATCAGTATCATCATCATCAGCATCATCATCATCACCATCATCAGCATCACCATCACCATCACCATCACCAGCATCATCATCGTGAGCATTATCAGCAGCATCACCGTCAACATCAACACCACCACCACCATCATGATCAATCATGATGGTCGTCCTGATCATCTTCATCATCCTCATCACCATGGTCATCATCATCATCGTCATCATCACCACCGCTACCTACATAATGAGAATCACCATCATCGTCGGCATCAGCAGCAGCATCAGCATAACCATCATAGGCATCATCAGCATCAGCACCATCAGCAGCATCAACACCACCACCACCATCAACGCCACAACGAGTCACCATAGTCATCCTCAGTATCGTCAGCATCATCGTCGTCATCCTGATCACCACAACCTTCATCATAATCAGAATCACCATCATCGTATCGTCATCATCAACATCAGTCATGATAATCATCAGCAGCAGCACTATCACCTGCATCATCACCATCAGCAGCAGCATCATCAGTGTCAACACCAAAACCAATATTAACAGTCATCATCATCAGCATCATCATCAGCATCATCATCGTCGTCGCCGTCATTGGCATCGTCGTCATCATCAGCAGCATCATCGTCACCACCACCAAAATTATCAGCGTTTTCAACACCACAACCATCGTCATCACCATCATCATCATAATCATCATCATCATCATCATCATCATCATCATCATCATCATCATCATCATCATCGTCATCGTCATCGTCATCGTCATCGTCATCATTATTGTCATGATCAGCATCATCATCATCATCATCATCATCATCATCATCATTATCGTCATCGTCATCATCATCATCATCGTCATCAGCAGCATTATCGTCATCATAATCATCGTCATCATCAACACCACCACCACTACCATCATAAGTCATCATAATCATCATCACCATCATCATAACCACGACCACCATCATCACCACCAGCATCATCATCAGAAGCAGCAGCGTCACTGGAATCACCATCACCAGCACAATCATCATCATCATCATCATCATCATCATCATCATCATCATCATCATTATCATCATCATCATCAGCAGCATCATCATCGTCATCATCGTCATCATCACCACCACCATCATCAGTCATCATTAGCATATTACTCATCATTGTCATCGTGATCGTCTTCGTCATCATCATCATCACCATCAACCTCATCATCATCGTCGTCATCATCATCACAATCGCCATCACCATCACCATCACCATTATCATCACCATCATCATCATCACCATCATCATCATCATCATCGTCATCATCATCATCATCATCATTTTCATCCTTCTGATCCTCGTAGCCCGTAGCCCCCCTCCCATGCTGGGCGCCACTTGGGGCGCTCTGGTGTACCAGACCCGGCGCGTGCGGCCGTCGGGTGCCGGGCGCGGGCGGGACGTACATCTCGGGCCCTGGGCGAGGAGCTGACCCTCCGCCTCCTGCCTCTCGGGCTTCTCGTGTTCGGGCGTGGGCCGCGCCGGCGCGCTGTGTGGAATTCTTCCACGTCTAAGGGCCCTCCGCCACCCCTGTCCTCCGCGGCCACAATATCTGTCTCCTTGCCCCTCTCTTGCATGCCGGCCAATGAGCCTTGCAGTTGCCCCGAGTGGCCACACGCTGGAGCGGACCGCCTCTGCCTCGCCGCCGACGGAAAAGGGCTCGGGCGTGGGCAGCGTCTGTAGCCGAAGAACTCTTGCTTCGCGTGTCGCGGCAGCGGTGTCGTTCCGCTCCGACGGGGCGGGAAGCTTCGAAAGGCCCGGGACGCTGGTGCTTGGGGCGTGGTTGGAGTGTCGCTCCGAGGCGTGGTGGGCCCGAACCGGCGGCGCGACACGCTGACCAAAGGTTCTTGACCGCGCGACGACGACAACGATGGGGGGGCAAGCCGCCCGCCCAGGGACGGCAAAAACTGACCGTCGGGCCGAACTGCAGCGAGCGCGAGGCGCGCGCAAGAGGGCGTGGGCAGGACACAGTTGGTGAACCCTCCTGGAAGAGCAGGAGCAGCAAGGGGAGGAGGAGGAAGAGGAGGGGCAGGAGGAGCAGGAGGAGGAGGAGGGGGAGGAGGGGGAATGGGAGGAGGAGGAGGCAGAGGAGGAGGAGGAGGAGGAGGAGGAGGAGGAGGAGGAGACGTGGGACAGAGGGGATCGATCGGTCCCTATCCCATGCAACGTGGGGTGTTCGAACGGACCAGAAATTGGGGGCCAAACCCTGGGATATACGACGGGGGGGCGCCCATCCTCGATAGGGGTGCGTCCGAATAGCCCCCTGGGGGTGTATCCCGTAGTTTCCTCTCTTTGTTCGGCGGCGAGCGAAGGGGGAAGTGAGAAGGAGAAGGCCTTCTCAGAAGGTTCTTAAGTCCCCCAGCCTTCTGAAGCGTTCTCAGCCTTCCCCGAGGCCAAACAACAGTTTCTCAGAAGTCGCGAGGGTTTCTGAGAAGCCCAGCGGGGTGGCAAGGGGCGGGGGGAGCGACGCGCCGCAGCCGACGGCGGTTGCACAAGTACAAATCCGACGGCCCATGGAACATTACAGGACGCTGTCTTCTACGTGCATCCGCTGGCACCGAAGGCGCGCGCGTTCCAATCGGCAGAGTGGCCGACCACGCATTGGTCGCCCTCGGGCTAGAGTAGCTCGTTCGGAGGTGCGCCCAAGAAGGCGCACAATCAAGCGTTCGGGGCTCGACGCGCCAAATGCGTCCTGGGCATCGTGGGCGGGCGCCGCTACATTCCCGCGCTCGCCCCAAACGCCTGGAGCCCCGCACGCCAGGCGCGGTCGCCAGGGGCTGTTCCCTGGAAAACCCGCCCGGCGTCACCCTAGCTAGGTCCGGGTACGTGTCGGGGGGCACAGTCGCCGACGCGCGTTGATGGCACGGCCGGACACGTACCCGTACCTAGTTGAGGTGGCGTTTAGACGAAATCGCACTCGAGCGCACGCGCAGCCCCCGAGAGCGCTCCCGAACGCGACCGCAGCGACCCCTGGGAGGGCGCGAGATTGCAGCGACGCTCCGGCGGGCAGGCCCAAACGTAACGGAGTGGTGGTGCCTGTCCCCAAGTGGGACAGGCACCACCACTCCAATGCTGTTCACAACCCCGCGGACACCCCCGATGCCCCCAGACCCCCCTGACGCAAACCAGGGCATGTCGCTGCAATCAAACAACCAGCCGTTCAGCGTGTCGTTGCGTCCTCACGCGCGGATGTGAAACAGGGTGGACACGGCAGGCTGATCGGGCGGAGTGGCAAGCGCCAAATCCAGCGGACGGCCCTTTCCACCCAGGCCGACCCCAGACCAGAGGCACTCCGGTCGCGCGCTCGAGTTGACGGGGGCGCTCGGCAGAGTCAACTGTCTGGCTGCCAGCCGTGGCTCTTGACAGGGGACAAGGCGACCTCAATTCGAGACTTTGTCGGAGGAGGAGGAGGACGACGAGGACGAGGAGGAGGAGGAGGCCAAGCTTTTCGGGCGGTATTCGGGGATCGGGGGATGAGAAGTCGCCTACGAGTGGGAGCGCCAGAACGGCGGCTCCTCCCGGGTTTCGGGACCACGCCGGGAGTTATGTTGCTCCCATCGCACTTGAGGACCACATCCCGGAAATAATTTCGAGCACCCAGAAAAGTGTCGATAGAGTGTCGAAAGAATGTCGACACAGTGTCTCCCAGGGCCCGACACGTGCAAACCCTAGGGTTTTGGGGTGTTTTTCTGACGCTCGAAATTCTCCTGGTGGCCAAGGCTAAAATAGGTTGGCACATCATAAACCGGGAGGAGGAGGTGGCGGCATCGCACCCCGATGCCGCGCGCGGTCGCTGGGTGTGCCTGGCAGGAGCTGAGCGCCGCTCGGGCGAGCAGCCAGCACTCCTTGATGGGGCAACAGGCGGGGGGGACTGGCATGTCCCCTCACAGGCGGGCTGTCCAAACAAGATGAAAAATAGTCAAAGATATGCCAAATGATCAGAAAATAGTCGAAACATGGTACCCAGACAATTTTTGGACTAT
>CAUYUJ010016787.1:175101-185737 GCA_963575745.1 Prorocentrum cordatum
CCTCTGCGCTCGGGGAAGCGAGAGGTTTTGTTTCGGACAACGTCCTGGGACTCTCACTCTGACTCTTACTCTTACTCTTACCCTTACTCTCAATCCTCCTCATCCTCATCTTCCTCCTCCGCCGCGTCCTCCTCACCGTTCTCATCCTCCTGTTCCTCCTGTTCCTCCTCCTCCTCCTCATCATCATCATCCTCCTACCCCTCCTCTTCATCCTCCACCTCATAGTCCTCGTCCTCGTCCTTCTCCTCCACGTCCTGCTCCTCATCCTCCTCGTCCTCCTCCTGATCCGCCTCTCCCTCCTCCTCTGCGTGTTCTTCATATTCGTCATGCTCGTAGTAGTATCGCTCCTTGGATTAGTCTGTTCATCCGTATTGATAGTAAAACTATCATCATAAGAAAGATCAGTAAGATTAGTTTTCGTATTCATAATACAAAATTTGTACCAGTATCACAAGCGTTCGCCTTGTGATGTTGATTAGTAGTAGTAGTAGTGTTGAAATTAATGGGACGATCATTGTTATTATGCATGTTCGTATCAACCTACTGAGTTGTAGTGATGGGTAGTGACCCCGGCGCTAGTTTTAGAAAGACTGTGAATAATAAGTTTAGCATTACGTGTTTTCAACATATCAACATCGTTCGTGGCACTTTCATTTTGTAGTGTTAACAGTCTTCGTCGTGTCACTCTTATTCGTCTTCGGTTTCCTGTCAGTAACAGTAGTAGGATTCTTAGTCGCGTCCGTAGCAATTGTGTGCTTGGTTTTCGTAGTATCCGGGTTCGTCGTCGTCGCAGTCTTCGCAGTGGTATTAGTATTACTAGTAGTACTAACAGCCCTCTTCTATTTACCCAGATTAAGAATACTATTAGTCTTCATGGTGGTATTAGTAGATTTAGTCGTCTTCGTGTACTTCTTCTCAGTAATGATAGTGCTAGGATTGTGTGTCAGATTCGTCGTCGTAGTCTGCGTATTCGTATCCATACGAACTGTAGTAAGAGTAGTACGCTCACTTTTCTGTCGTATGATTCATCGCAATATCCTAATTCGTCGTCCGAGAAACTTCTTCGCAGGGATGCTGCTGATAATGCTGCTGAAATTATCACTCGAATGATTATGTTTCGTCTTAATTGTAGTACTAGTCTTCAAATTGCTAGTGTTCGTCTTAGTCAGTGTCTTTTTGTAGTAGTAGTAGTAGTAGTAGTAGTAGTAGTAGTAGTAGTAGTAGTAGTAGTAGTAGTAGTAGTAGTAGTAGTAGTAGTAGTAGTAGTAGTAGTAGTAGTGGTAGTGGTAGTAGTAGTAGTAATAGTAGTAGTAGTAGTCTTTACTCATCCTCTTCATATGCTCCTCCTGCTCATCCTCATCCACCGCCTGCTCCTCCTCTTCCTCCTCCTCATCATCCTCCTGCTGCTCCTCCTCTCCTGCTCATCCTCCTCCTCCTACTCCCCACCCTTTCCAACTCCTCCTCCTCCTCCTCCTCCTCCTCCTCCTCCTCCTCCCCCTCCTCCTCCTCTCCTCTCCTCCTCCTCCTCCACCTCCCCCTCCTGCTCCTCCCCCTCCTCATCCTCCTCCTCATCCTCCTCCTCCTTCTCCTCCTCCTCTTCGCTCATCGCTCCTCCTCCTCCTTCTTCTTCCTCCTCCTCCCTCATCGCTCCTCCTCAAAATCTTCCTCCTCCTCATCATCATCATCGTCCTCCTCCTCGTCCTCCTCCTCTATCCGCTCTTCCTCCTCCTCCTCCTCCTCCTCCTCCTCCTCCTCCTCCATCCGCTATGCCTTCCAATACCGTCCTTCTACTGTGCGCGTGCTTCCGAC
The DNA here is from genome assembly GCA_963575745.1 of Prorocentrum cordatum. Taxonomy (NCBI): domain Eukaryota; class Dinophyceae; order Prorocentrales; family Prorocentraceae; genus Prorocentrum; species Prorocentrum cordatum. Next base: position 176,911 of record CAUYUJ010016787.1, read on the forward strand.
GAGAGGGAAGAGAGACTCGGGTAGAAAGAGAAGGATCAAGAAGGGGAGCAGCACGAGTAGCAGCCGACCAACTTCTCAATGATGAGTGAATCTATCCCGGCGGAAGGAATGACGGCGACGAGGAAGCCCCGCGGATCCTCGGGGGCTACACTCGGGCGCAGGGGGGCGCAACATGAGGACCTTCGATCTCAGCGTGGACGGTGCAGATAGGTTTTGAAATTAAGTCGGGCGTGTCCCCCTACAGGGGGATTGTGGGGGAAAAATAAAAATACAAAAAAATACACCGCGACTGGGCAAAAATAGTCAAAAAATCCTCGCCTGACTATTTCGTAACTATTTTTGAATCGTCCCCCTGTAGAGGGACAGGCCCGACTTGATACTGACATTGGAAAGCGCCAGCCTGGGATGCAGGCGGCTCCTCGGCCTCTTCTTCGAGGGCTCGAGGGGTGTGTTTGGGGGCTCTCTCGGGTCGGGGAGACGTAAGACTCGGGTACGGGGGACTGGGCCAACGGGGGCAAAGCAACTTCAAAAACCTCGACTCTCGAGCCTCGAGCCTCGACCAGGGAGCCCGCCCGTCGGGCTCAGCTTGGGTGGTACAACACCGACTCATTATGAACCTGGGAGACGCAAGACTCGGGTACGGGGGACTCGGGTTGGCTCGGGCCGGGCGAAAGGGGGGGAGAGCAACGGGGGGGTTCGAGAATCAGCTCACGGAGCTGATTTTCGAGGCGCCCATGTATCAAGGAATGGGCCCGGCGGCGGGGCCGAAACTAGATGCATGCAGCAGATGTCGTAACCCCCCCTTTCCCTATCCCCCCCTTTCGTTCGGCCCGATTGGCCTGACGGGGGCCATCATAAAAATGACGAGACCCAATCTGAAATTTGACGCGGGCTCCCGCTGCAGACATCCCACGAAAACGGGACCGTCAAAATCCAGGACTCGCTCGTCAAAAAAAGTCGGCAAACCTGAGTTCCAGCTTACTCGAGTCTTACGTTTCCCCGATCGGGGTTGTTTGGGGGGACTCTGGGAGGACAGCTGGGAGCCCCCTGTTCTTTTTTGGTCTGCTGCGCTTCGTTCTCGACTCATAGTGCAGTAGTGGAGGCGGTGCACAATGGCAGGAAAACTGGACATTCTCGTAGAGCTCCATGCATGAAATCTGGGAACGCCTGCGCTATCACCGCAAGACCCCGTGCGGCGTGTCACTGGCAACGGGACAAGACGAAGCCGATCGAAACAGTGACTGTCTCTGTGCGCTCTCGCGGCAGTGCGGTCCACGCTCCGGACCAGCAGCGGCGAGAATAGAAGAAGAAAGGATGGCATACACCTCAACGGTCGGAGCTCCGACTGCACTTCTCGGATCTGCGCTGGACCCCCCTGCCCTGGCGGCCTGGCGTGCGAAGCGCGCCGGGGGCGGCACGAAAGGGGCAAAGGGGGTGGCCCAGCACCCGTCAGGCGAGGCGGGGATTGGTCCGTACCCACCGCCTGGGAACCGACGTCCTGGTGCCCCCAGCGGGCATTAGACATGGATACATGCTGGCCCCTGGGGGCCCGAATGTGTCCATGGCCACCGCCTGCCGAGGCCCCGGGAGACGGATCCCCTGGGCGGTGGTCATGTGGAGATTCCCGCGCTGGAGGGCATGCCATGCCCCTTGCCGTTTCTCCTTCCCTCGAGGGGGGGGAAGACCGGAGCCCGGCAACCGTGCAGATCCGGGGCGCACCCCGCGCTGGCAGAGCCGAGGCCTCGCGCCCCAAAAGTCTCTGCGGCGCGCCTCAGCCTCGTGCGTCTGCCTCCGGCAGCTCTCTGTGCCGCCCACGCCCATGTGGCGGCGACTCGGGTCGGGCAGAAGTCGAGGCCAAGCTGAAAAAATTATCTCAACAAGTTCGGAGGCAACTCCATGAGAGCCTCCCGTACCGTCTTGTCGGCTCTTGCGAATCGACGCTAATCGACGCTAAATCGACGCTAAATCGACGCTTATCGACGCTAACCGACGCTAAACCAGCGCTATCTCATCGACTCCCAGACGCTAATCGACGCTAACCGACGCTGAAGAGGGTATTACGAGGGTATACAAGGCTCCTATGGTTTGCTACCGAACGTCATTGCCCATCCTATGGTTTGCTGCTGAACAGGAATGGACGGCGCGGCTGATCAGAAATGTCGCTCTGGCAGTGGAGGGCCCGGGAAGAGCAGAAGCGGCGAAAAAAACTCAGCACCAGCTTCTCTGATGGCCCCATTGCTTCATGGCGACCATCTGTCCTCCTCCTCCTCCTCCTCCTCCTCCTCATCCTCCTGCTCCTCCTCCTGCTCACTCATCGCTCCTCCTCGAACTCTTCCTCCTCCTCCTCCTCCTCCTCCTCCTCCTCCTCCTCCTCCTCCTCCGCCGCCGCCACCGCCGCCGCCGCCCCCGCCTCCTCCTCCTCCTCCTCCTCCGCCTCCTCCTTCTCCTCCTCCTCCTCCTCCTCCTCCTCCTCCTCCTCCTCCTCCCGCTCCTCGCAGCTCGATCTACGCTCCTCCCTCCTCGCTCTTCGCTCCACCTCCAGAAGGAATCCCAATCATGACCGACAGCAGACACCCAGAGGGCAGCTAGTACGAAGCCTCTCTGAGGATGGGCCCGTCGACAGAGAACGAACGCTGATCGCCTCGCGCACTCAAGGAGCACAGCAGCACTTGCGCAAAAGATGGTTCGACTCGTGGGCAAAAATCGGGGATGGACAGAACCCCCTTTAGCAAAACGTGGCTTAGTGAAGACGACCTCGGGCCCAAACCTGACGGGCGCAAGCCTGGAAAATGACGGCCGCGGCGCCCTCTCGAGAACCGAAAACGGACAATTCACTAATCGACGTGTCAGGGTGGGGTTTCTGTTGGAGGCCTCCACAGGGGTCTTCCTCCACAGGGGGCTGCCTCCACAGGGGAATGTGATCCCAGATTTCGGTGTTGGAGGTAAGAGTTCGGCCACCTTGGAAGCCAGAATTATTCCCATCATCACCGAGACCGGGATCTTCTTCCCTCGGTGGAGGCACGCCGCCGATATTGGTGTTGATGTCAACCTCGGGGCCTCCGATAATCGACGTGTCAGGGTGGGGTTTCTGTCCACCCGCGAAACACCCTCAGAGCCTCAGGTGCATGCGGCATGCCATCGCCGCCAGACGCGCCGCGCGGAGCCAAGTCGGCGGACACCCATCGCCTCAGCATCCCCCGCGCCATCCCAGCGGCCCCACGCGCGAGCGCGCTGAAATCCGCGCGGGGGTTCGAACGTTTACCTTCATGCATTCCTTAGAAGAAGAAAAAACACGCCATAGACATAAACTGTTGATGCTCCGCGCGGACTTCTTGGATCTGCGCTGGACCCCCTCCCTGGGCGCGCAGAGCGTGCCAGGGGCGGCGCCGGAGGGGGGCCCAACGCGGATCCAAGAAGTCCGCGCGGAGCGCCCAAAGTTTCTGTTTATGGGTTTTTGTTTTTCTTCGAGTTCTGTTCTTCCTCGAACGTCGACCGCTATGGGTTTTTCACCAATCAAAGCTTGCCTCTGTAGGGGTCCTAGCGAATTAAAAGGTTAGGTGAGGTTTGTCGCCGATTTCGGTGGCCGGGCCCGGGTGCCCGGGTGCCCGGGTGCCCGGCGGTGCCCAGGTGCCCGGGTGGCCGGTGAGGTGCGTGGCCGATTTCGGTGGCCGGGCCCGGGTGCCCAAGTGCCCGGGTGCACGGGGGTGCCCGGGTGCCCGGGGGTGCCCAATAGCCCAATAGCCCAGTAGCCCTATAGCCCTATAGCCCTATAGCCCTACAGCCGTATAGCACTATGGCCCTATAGCCCTAGAGCCCTAGAGCCCTATAGCTCTAGAGCCCTATAGCCCTATAGCCCTATAGCTCTGTAGCCCTATTGCCCTATAGCCCTAAGGTTCTGTAGCCCCTATAACCCAATAGCCCTATATCACGATACCCCTATACCCCTATAGCCCATATAGCCCATATAGCCCCATTGCCCCAACAAAAATATGATTGTTTTTTTTCTCCAGTATCATTGTTTTTCTTCGAGTTCTATTATTCCTCGAGCGTCGACCGCACAAAAGATGCGCACACATCACCCCCAGATCCACCACTGAGCATCGTCTAACCGATCCCAATGCCCACTGGCTTGGCAGTGCCCACTCTGGCCGACTGACCTTCTCGGTGGAGATGTGTGCTGCTCCCTTCGCATGACTCCAATCGCCGTGCGTGCGTGCCAGCGCTCGTGTCGGTCGACCCGCACCCCAAGCTGCTGCCGGTGGGCCCTGGCCCAAGGTGGCCCCAGCTGTTCCATGGCGGCCCCAGCTGTTCCATGGCGGCCCAGTGGGGGCTGCCAACTGCGCAAATGTCGTCTTTGTCGTATGCCCCTGGGAAGTCCAATGCAGTGACGTCTTACGGAAGTCGCAACTGGACCTGGCCCTCCTTGGGGGATCCGAACTAGACATCGTCCTCCATGGTGCCTACCAACACGCCCGAGGCCCCTCGCGAGGCCCCGAAGGGCTCCAAGGGCCCCGAGATGGCGCGAAGAGCCTGGGACACCTCGGCCCAGGACCACCGAGCCATGCGGGGGCAGGTACCCGCCGGAGGGAGCTGCAAAAAGAATGGCATCCACGCAGCATTTCGGAGGTCTGCGCAGACTTCTCGGATCGTGGGAGGATGAGGTCCAAAACGGAGCGCCAAGGTGATCGTTTTTTGATTAATTGTTTTGCCGACCGGCGCCGACCTTCGCACCCCCCCTCCTCCCCTCCCTTGGAGTAGGTCTTGGCTGTTTTGGGCGCCTGTTTCAAGCAGGTGGAGTCTCCCCTCATCGGGCGCACTGTCGCAAACAGTCGCACTAAGCAGAGGTCTGGAGCCAGACACCCCCCTTCCGCCCAATGTCGAAACGCCGAATAAAAAACACACTCACAAAGCAGCGCCACAGCAGCCCAAGAAAGCGTCAAGACCGCCCAAGGTAGCCCCACGACGGCCCTAAATGGCCCCGAGACTTCCCACGAGGCGCCCAAGACGGCCCAGGAGTGCTCCCAGAGGACCTCAGAGAGGACCCCCAGAAGCGAAAACCGTCCCATTCCAATAGGAACTGTTAATGTTTAGCATACTCGGCTTCTTCGTCCTGAAACCGTCGAAGACGGCCCAAGGGGTTCCCAAGATCGTCCAAAGACGGCCAATGAGGCCCCCAAGAGAATGCCATGAGGGCCTAAGAAGGTCCGAAGACGGCCGCAGGGGCCCCCTGAGAGGCATCCCACGGGCCACTAAAACGCATCCAAGAAGCTCCTGACCCACCAGAGAACTTCCAAGATCGTTGCAAGCATTCGCTCCTTCTGGGGAGGGGGGGGGCGCAATGGCATAAACCAATGGAATAATGATGGTTGGCCCCCCCTCCCTTGCCCATTGTGTTCAATCGGAATGCCCCTCCCAAGGCTCGCACCCAGTCTTTTACAATGGCAAAAGAGTGCACCGCAGACCGTGCCCCCTGGCCCCCGGTTTACCACAACAGCGGTTCCCGCCTGGTGCTCCCTCACAGGTGTTTGGAAAATCTGGCTTTCGTTCGGAACTTTCTCACAACTTATCCAGGAATGGCGCCCTCGCCTGAGACTGCCTCACAATGTATTAACGAGTCGCTCTCTCGGCGCTCCAGAATCGCGCTCTCGCTCGGGACTTCCTCAGAAGATGCTCAAGAGCTGCGCTCTCGCCTGAGACTTACTTGCGGGCCCCTCTTGCTAATCCCTCTTGCCAATTTCTCTAATCCTTCATCTTGGCCCTGCCTCCCTCCCTCTTGCCCCCTTCCCTCTGCCCTCCCGTCCTCCATTCCTGTTTTCCTCGCTCCCTCCCTTCTCCATCACTTATGTTCCTGTTCTACGGGCTGCTCCAATCACACGTGCAGTGAAGGAACAGATACCTCCTATAAGAAGGCACTATCAAAGACGCGGAGGGCGGGCATCGAGGGTTTGAGAGATACATGTTGAATGGTACGCGAACATCTAGAAACGAACAGTCTTAAAACGAGCGTCGCTGCTGCTGTTGCTCTTCCTATTGGTTTTAAGTTGTCGTCTTCGACAGCTAGCAGGCTTGCGCGCGGGAGCCCGCGGGGACCTCAGAAAGTATGTGCATGCGCTGCTGTCTCCCCTTCAAGATAAAGTTGGCGGCGCGCACAAGGGGGGTGGAGGGAAAAGGGGAGGCTTCTCAGAAGGAGACTGCTTCGTAGAAGGCGCCGGCCTTGCATCTATATATATATATATATATATATATATATATGAAGCCCCCGCCTTCTAAGAAGCAGGGGTGCTTCTAAGCAGCACCCCCCCTGTCCCCGCCCCCCTCTGCGCGCAGCCGAAGACGGGGAGATCGCATCCTAGCAGCCGAAGACGGGGAGGGAAACTCCCGCCGGTAGAGCCGAAACTCCGCGCCCCAGCCTCTCGAGGCGCGCCTCGTGCGTCTGCCGCAGCGGCTCTGCGCCTGCGCTGGTGGGCTTCTTTTCCATCGCCACCACCACAAGAAGGAGGGAGAGGGGGTCCTCCTCTTCCACCTCCTCCTCCTCCTCCTCCTCCTCCTCCTCCTCCTCCTCCTCCTCCTCCTCCTCCTCCTCCTCCATGTCTTCTTCCTCCTCCTCTATTTCTTCTTCCTCCTCCTCATCCTCCACGTCCTTCCCCCTTCCAACTTATGGTGGTGGTGGAAAACAGGCCCATGATGCGCGCCCCAGCGGCGCCAGCTTGGACCAGGCGGGAGCCGAGGTCAGATTGCAACGTACACAGCGGTGGGCACATCCTGCTCAAAAAACAGCGGCGCGAGGCACAACGAAAAACGGCATCAGCACAAGCTTTCGGAGGTCCACGCAGGCTTCCGGGATCGGTGTTGGGGGCCCTCTTCCGGCGCCTTCAGCGCCGCCCCTGGCGCTCTCCGCGGGGCAGGGAGGGGGTTCAGCGCTGATCCGAAAAATCCGCGCGGACATGCGAAAAGCTATGGTATCACTTGTTACTCTTCTTCTGTTTCAGCTTACTATTGTCCATATGTTTCTTCGATCCTCGGCAGGTTCGCGCGTAGCAAATTCGCGCGGCGGCCCAAAGAGTGAGAGGATTAGGAGTGCAGAAACTGAGACACGAGAAAGGATATGGAGGCTGTGATTCGAAAAACTCACCCCTGACATTGGGGATTGCAGCGGCGGGGCGTGGCCCTGGCGGAGTGACCTGCTCTTTCCATCCGCCCCCCCCAATCCCGCAACTACTTCCCCCACCCACGCCCACCCCCTCACCCTCCGCCATCGGGCCAGACCGAAGTCGTGCTGTTGGAAGCCAACCCTTGCTACGCACTTCTCAGATCCGCGGCGCGTCGACGACGCCGCGGAGATTCTTTTGGCGCGTGATCTTCCTCGTGGGCTTGGGGAAGGGCACGTGGCTGCCCTGCGAGAGAACGATCAAGCTGCATGAACATAAACGCTCGGAGGTCCGCACGGATTCTGCGGTTCCGCGCTGGAGCCCCCTCCCTAGCGCGCGGCACGCGTCGGGAGCGGCGCCGGAAGCACCGCCAGGGGGGGCCAGCGCCGATCCAAGAGATCAGCGCGGAGCTCCAACGAATTGTGTTCATGTTGCTGTGTGTGTTTTTCGACCTGCGAAAAGAAGGCGGGCTTCCAGGCATCGGGGAAGTTCGATTGCATGACCCTGAGTTTGCGGTAGGCAAGGAGGTTGTTCTCGAGGCCCTGCCGGCTGCCCCAGCACACGCTGCACACCTTCTGGCTCTTTTTGGGCCACGCATGGAACCCTTCGAACACGCTGAAGAGGCGGATGGCGACCTCAGCACTCACCTGAGGGGCAACGTTAGGGTGGGGGGATGGGCTCAGGGGGGAAGCACCGATCCCAATCGCCCACAAGATCGCCGATAGGGCCCCGGAGGCCCACCCCGCGGAAGAACGTCTGGATTCGCTATCAGGAACCGATCGCCGATTTATCGGCGATGTATTGCCGATTCCAAGTCGACGCTTCCCCCCACAAGTCTATATCCCCTGAAGTTGCCCTTGGCCACCGCGTTGGCGAACGCGTAGCCGAGCGCCTGGTTCGTTTTGAGGTCCATCGGCAAGTACACCAAGTCGAACTGCCCTGGTGGAGCCTCCCGAACAGGACTGGAGCAGACGGGGTCGAAAGACAGAGCCGCGTCGCGGAAGCATCGGCGACGGCGGGATGAAGAAGAACGGGATCAAAATCGAGACGCATCACCGACGCATCGAAGATGCAGCGCGATCCTCCGACTCCACGAACCAAACAACAGCATAAGCCTGCGCTCGCGCAGGTCCGTATTAACAAATTGGATCGACACTGTACCCCGCCGCTGTCGTGTTCGTCGTCATATTATGGGTCGTATCGATATCATTACGGTTCGTCTCATAATTATTGATAGTAGTATTCTTCTCCCTACTACTACTACTACTACTACTACTACTACTACTACTACTACTACTACTACTACTACTACTACTACGACTACTACTACTACGACTACTACTACTACTACTACTACTACTACTACTACTACTACTACTACTACGACTACTACGACTACTACTACTACTATTACTACTACTACTACTACTACTACTACTACTACTACTACTACTACTACTACTACTACTACTACTACTACTACTACTACTACTACTACTACTACTACTACTACTACTACTACTACTACGACTACTACTACTACGACTACTACTACTACTACTACTACTACTACTACTACTACTACTACTACTACGACTACTACGACTACTACGACTACTACGACAACTACGACTTCTACGACTACTACGACTATTACGACTACTACGATTACTACGACT
>CAUYUJ010016787.1:185837-262139 GCA_963575745.1 Prorocentrum cordatum
GGGAGGTGGTTGAAGTGGTCGGCAACTCCTGGGGGTCCGTGCTCTGAACAAGAGCCACGCCCGTCGGAGGGCTGGGTCTCTCGAGAGCCGAGCCGCTGCGGCGGGCTCTCGCAGAGTCTGGGGGGGCTGCCCGTCGAGGACGTCTCGAGGCCTCTTGGGCCGTCTCGGCGCGTCGTGTTTGCGGCCCTACGGGTAGAAGGCAGAAAACCCACCTCGATAATAACCACCCCGACACGCGAGGCTGTTTAGTGAACGCACCCAAAGGAGGAAGTTATTAGGGCAAAGCTGTTCAATAAACGCCCAGGGCCGTTTGCTAAACGCCAATTGTCGGGTCCGGGTGGTTTTTCCCTCCCTTGAACGGGGGACCGCTTGGGCCGTCTCGACGCCCTCTCGGGCCGCCTTGGAGCTCTCTGGGCCCATGCGGAGCCTCTCGTGGGCCGTCTTCGGGACGTCTTGGGGAGTTGCGCCGCCGTCTTCGGAGCCGAAATGCACTGACAAACCTAAATTTGCTTGTCAAAAAGCACATGTCTGGGACCTTTCTTGGTCTCGGAAAATACTGTGGTCTCGCAGGGCTATCCTGTAGCTGTCTTGGAGCGTCCTGGGACATCCCAGGGCCTGGAAAACTCGAGGCGGGAAGATCTCTCCAGAAGCTCTGGAAGGGCCATGGACCCACCAGGTGGAGTTCGTGGGGGAGGGAGTCTGGGAGAAATGTGCTGCCCATGGGCCCGATGATCTGGACGCCAGTGATACCACAGATTTGAAGGCACTCGGACCTGGGACTGAATAATATCCTTCAAGAACCTGAGACCCTCCGCCGGCCAAAAAACACAGAACATCCAAGAGTATTGCCCCCAGGATGCACAAGAACATCCAACAAACACGCAGAACATCAGGGTCCCCTCCCCGAACCCACCTCGATCTGATACCTCGGTCCGACTGTACGATCGCTGCGCTGTATGCCTAAAGCAAACATCGAGGAGGAGGAGCAGCAGCAGGAGCGGGATGAAGGAGGGGGGAGGAGGAGAAGGAGGAGCAGGGCAGCGGCAGAAGCAGTATCAGAAGCAGGAAGGGGATAAGGAGGAAGAGGTGCAGGAGAGCAGCAGGAGCGGGAGGGAAAACGGGAACAGCAGCAAAGGAGCTCATGATGAGAAGGATGAGACTGCCGAAGAGGCACCTCAGCCGACCGAATGAGGCTCTGGGGACGCTGGCGAGAGCTTCAACAAACGCCCCCGAAAAGCCTCCAGAAGCCTTCACTTAGTAGAGCACACTGCTTGCTTCATGCCGTGATTATCTCTCTCATTCTCTCCCTTTCTCTCTCTCTTGCTCCTCCCGCTCCTCCTCTTGCTGCTCCTATGTCTCCTCGACCAGGGAAGCCCCAATAATATCGCACAAAAGCCGACCATACCAAATCGCATCTGATCCGGCCGGGCCCAAATGGAAACGCCTCCTGCTTCTGCCTGGCGCAACTGCAGTGCGGACGTATTTCTGCAAGCCGCGACGAACCCGTAAGATTGAAAAAGCGCGGCGCTCAGGGTCGACGCAATCCTCGGGTCGGGCGAAAGGGGGGGATAGCAAAGGGGGGGTTTGAGAATCAGCTCACGTAGCTGATTTTCCCGGCGCCTCCCGGCGCCGGAGGCGCCCATGTATCGAGGAATGGGCCCCTCGGTGAGGCCGAAACCAGCTGCATGCAGCAAATTTCGTAACCCCCCCTTTCCCAAACCCCCCCTTTCGCCCGACCCGAAATCCCCACCCCAGGATCAAACTCGGCGGAGCGCCCAGGGGGAAAGGCAGAGAGGGGGCGGCCCCCCCAGAAGGTCCGCAGGCCTCCCGCCTTCTGCGGAGCCTGCGAAGAAGCCCTCTCCGAAGCCACGGAGGTCTCCCCAGAGGGCCAGAGAGCTTCTGCGAAGCCCCGTCCCGACGCCGTCTGGGAAGGTCCGCCCCCCCTCGGCGAGCCGCCGACTCAGGGTCGACATAATCCCCACCAAAGATCAGAGCGCGCGTTGTTTACAATTCGCGATAATGCCCATTACTGAGGACGCTCCCCCTCCCCCTGCCAACGTTCCGCTTCGTGCCAGCGCTGCCTGGGAATGGCAAGGAACAGCCTACTCCCAGAAAGCGCTGGCGCGAATTGTGATGTCACCTGTCACTTCCCCCCTCTCCCTCCCCCGCAAGGGTCGATATCGCGAGAGGGTAAAAATTACTTATTGCGGCGAAGGATCCAACCATATAAAGTTGTGAGTGCCGTCGTTGTGAATATCGCCTTCGGCGACATGCGAGCCCTGGTATGTGGGCCTTAGCTGGAGCTCCGTATGGGGCCACGAAACGTGTGACGGGTGTGCCGAAATGAATCATCGACGCCATGCGACCCCTGGCATTTAGGCCTTGGCTGGAGCTCCCCATGTGACCACGAAACAGGTGACGGGTGTGCCGAAATGGAGCACCGACGCCATGCGAACCCTTCATTGAGGCCTTAGCTGGAGTTCCCTATGCGACCACGGAACGTACAACGGGTGTGCCGACATGGAGCACCGACGCCATGCGAACCCTGACAGTGGGGCCCTAGCTGAAGTTCCATGTGGGGCAACGAAGCGTGCGACGGGTGTGCCTCCCTAGTGGGCCACGAAACGTGTCAGGAGTGTGCCGACATGAGGCGGCGACGCCATGCGAAACCTGAACATCCGGGCCTTAGCTGGAGCTCCCTATGGGACCACGATACGTATGGGGGGTGTGCCGACATGAGGCGGCGACGCCATGCGAAACCTGAACATCCGGGCCTTAGCTGGAGCTCCCTATGGGACCACGATACGTATGGGGGGTGTGCCGACATGAGGCGGTGACGCCATGTGGACCCTGGCAGTTGGACCTTAGCTGAAGCTCCCCATTGGGCCACGAAACGTGCGACAGGTGTGTCGGCATGAGGCATGAGCTCACTATGGGGCCACGAACCGTGCAAAAGGGGCACCGGCACCATGCGAACACTGGGAGTTGGGCCTTAGATGGAGTCCCCTGTTTGGTCACGGAGCGTGTCACGGTGTGCCGACATGCGAACCCGGGCATTTTGGCCAAAATGGACGGGGAGCCGCATGCGAACGGTGCTGCTGACGATGAAAATGACGGTGCTGATGTTGATGCGGATGATGAGGCTGATGATGATGACGATCATACGGTTGATGATCATGACGATGATGAAGAAGATGACAATGGCGATGGCCCTGGCGATGGCGATGATGACAATGCTGATGATGATTGATGATGATGACGTTGACGACGAGGGCGATGCTGATGATGATGATGATGATGATGATGGCGATGTTGTTGATGTTGGTGTGATGCCGATGCTGTTGTCGTTGGGGATGGTGGAACTGATGGTGATGATGGTACCATGGTGATGACGATGATGGCGGTGACGATGACGATGCTGGTTACGACGATAGCGCTGGTGAAAAGGATGATTATGATGACGGTGGTGATGGTGATGATGGACATGGACGATGTGGACATGTGGAAAAAAAGGGAACGGAGGGAAGACGCAACGGGACGGAGAGAAGGAGATTCGGAAGGCTCTCTCTTCAAAACGAGGGCGGCCAAACCACAGGATGCCCTGGGACAAACCACGGCATCGGGGACCTGAGCGGACCTCGTCCCTCGACCCTGCCGACGGCATCGAACTGACGGGGTGCCGTCGCCCCGGGCTGGCGAATTGGCCTCGGACAACTGGTCCCTGTTTCTTTCTCGCTATCTGTGCGTCTGTTCTCTCTCTCTCTCTTTCTCTCTCTCTTTCTCTCTCTATCTCTCTCTCTCTTTCTCTCTCTTTCTCTTTCTCTCTCTCTCTCTCTCTTTCTCTCTCTCTCTCTCTCTCTCTCTCTCTCGCTCAAAAGCAAGTACAACTACAACGAAGGTGATTGGGCCAAATCACCTCTTAGAGTGTCCACCAGTGCCCTGGCGACGGACATGGCGACGCCGATGCTGATCAGAGTGCGCCACTGCGCCACTGCGCCACTACGGTTTATCTCTCTCTCTCTCGTTCTGCCTCGCTCCCTCTCGCTCTCTCTCTTTCGTTATCCTTCTCCCCCTCCCTTTCTCCATCTCTCCCTCCCCCTCTCTCCTCCAGCCTCCGCCTGGGGCATATTCGTCGCCGCGGCTGGGTCCGCAGCGAGATCCCGGCCAGAACGCACTCCCCGACAGGTTTTTGGATCGGTTTTGCAGGTGCCTCGAGCCCGACGTGGTGATACGTTTGGCTTTTTGTTCCTAGATCTGTGCTGACATTGACATGTGGTGAGCGGGGGGACGCACATGGACCTCGCCACTGGGGCATTCGGTGGAGACCCTCTGGGACCGCGAAGGGTGTGCAGCGCGTGCCGAAACTGTCGGGGAGCGCGCGCGAATTGCTCGACGGCAACACTCGGTGGAGTTTCCCTGTGGGGGTTCGAAAAGCATGATGGGTTGCCCCGACATGGGCCGGGGGGGACTCATGCGAGCTGCGCCACCGAGGCCGTCGGTGGAGTCCCCTACGGGGTCACAGAGCGTGTCAAAAGGTGCACCAATATGGGTCGGGCGAACGCATGCGAGAGAAGCACTCGGTGGAGCCCCCTTTTTTTACGGGGGCACGGAACGTGTAACGGGCGAGCCGAAATGAGCCGGGGGGGAGCATGCGAACTGCGCGGCGTAGCTCGCTACAGGGCCACAAAACGTGCGAGGGCGCAACAACATGGGTCGGGCAGACGCGTGCGAATTGCGCCACGGAGGCACTCAATGGAGATCCCTACGGGGCCGCGAAACGCTCGAGGGGCGTGCCGCAACCAGTCGGGCGGCCGCAAGCGAATTGCGCCACGAGAGCATTGGGTGGAACCCCCTGTCAAGCCACGACACGCGCGAGGGGCGCACGGAACGAAGAGGCGACGCCATGCGGACCCTGGTTGTCGGGCCTTCGCTGGAACCCTACGGGGCCACGAAACGCAAGAGGAAGAGGGATTGCGAGCTGATGTTAGAAGCATTTGAATTCGTGTACGTAGCACCCCGCAATTGCGGATAAGAGTGAGGGGGCGGGCGCGAGCGACGCGGGCGTCGAGCCGGTGGACCTCGTGGCCCTCACCTTCCCCGTCGATGGCGCCCTCTTCCTCCTCCTCCTCCTCCTCCTCCTCCTCCTCCTCCTCCTCCTCCTCTTCCTCCTCCTCCTCTTCCTCCTCCTCCTCCTCCTCACCTCCCCCTCCTCCTCCTGCTCCTCCTCCTACTCCTCCCACAGCTGTCGACGGCGTCTCGCCCGTGCAGATACGCACTGACGCAGATGGTGATTGCATGTTACTTCCTAGCCGTGCTCAGGATCCGCCCGCCGATAGCGGGAGTTGCGCGCTGGGCATAATTGTGAAGCGCGCGGCTGTTCCTCGTCGTCGGCTGCGAGCCCATGGCGTCGGCCACCCAAAGGGGGCAGGAGACGGCTCATGAAGTCAGCTCCTTTCAGCGTGGGTGGGTGGCCTCAACTTCGAGACTTCATGGGTCTGTCACGGCGCTGCGTCGTGGAGTTTGTCATGTGTCATAAGCTTGCAGGCGATGCGCATCTTGGATTTCAGGAGTGGGCTGCCAACAGGAGATGCGAGGCCTTCCTCGCGTCGGCAGTGCGCGGAGAAGGTGGTGCATGGATGGCGGGGGGTGGATTTGTGTTCGCGGTAATTTTGGGTGGTGTTACCAAACATGCCCACTCTCACGTCTTAGTCGAGGGCCATGCGGTTGAAATATTCGTGCTGGCAGGGCCGAGACAATGTGTTCTTGTGTTCTCGTGTTGCCCGCCTACCTCGGGCAAGGCCTAGGCCTGGGGGGCGACGGTGCGCGGGGGCTCGGGGAGATTATATCTGGACCCCCTTCGCGATCGGAGGCAGTTTGGCCGCGACCCCGTCCGCGTTGGCAGTGCCGAGCGTTCCCGATGGAGTCTCGGTTCGGATTGCGTCCGCCGTGTGCGAGGCGTGCGGGCGTGCCCGTGAGCCCAATAGTGGCAAGTCACAGTGAGGGGGCTGAACCGAACGGTCATTCACTGTCCCTGGGTGCGTGGCTGAAGTGGAATTCCGCGATGCGGATTGTTGTTGTTGTTGTTGGTGTTGTTGTTGTTGGTGTTGTTGTTGCTGCTGTTGTTTGTTGTTGATGCTGTTGTTGTCGTTGTTGGTGTGGTTGTTGTTGTTGTTGGTGTTGCTGTTGTTGTTGGTGTTGTTTGTTGGTGGTGGTGGTGTTGCTGTTGGTGTTGGTGTTGGTGTTGGTGTTGGTTGTTGGTTGTTGTTTGTTGTTTGTTGTTTGTTGTTTGTCGTTTGTTGTTTGTTGTTTGCCTGTTGTTTGTTGTTTGTTGTTTGTTGTTTGTTGTTGTCGTCGTCCCACCCGTGACCCGCCCCACGACCCGCCCGCGACCCACAACGCGACCCACCCGCGACCCACCCGCGACCCACCTCGCGACCCACCCGCGACCCACCCCGCGACCCACCCGCGACCCACCCCGCGACCCACCCGCGACCCACCCGCGACCCACCCCGCGACCGCCCTGGCGACCCACCCCGAGACCCACCCCGCGACCCACCGCGACCCACCCGCGGCCCACCCACGACCCACCCCGCGACCGCCCTGGCGACCCACCCCGAGACCCACCCCACGACCCACGGCGACCCACCCGCGGCCCACCCGCGACCCACCCGCGACCCACCCAAAATTTTCGGCGCATGCGGCGGGTTTCTTTTGCAGTCGTTCCAGGTGGAGAACCTGCGACCCACCCGCGACCCAAACCGCGCCCGCGACCCACCCGCGTGCCACCGCGACCCACCCGCGACCCGCGACCCACCCCGCGACCCACCCAAAATGTTCGGCGCCTGCGGCGGGTTTCTTTTGCATTCGTTCCAGGTGGAAAACCTGCGACCCACCCGCGACCCAAACCGCGTTCAGTGCACAAATGAAAACATTCGGCGCCTGCGGAGGCTGTTTTTGAGTTCCTTCCAGGTGGAGGTGGAGACCCGCGACCCACCCGCGACCCAAACTACGTGCACTGAACAAATCAAAGCTTCGGCGCCTGTGGCGGGCTTCTTTTGCATTCGTTCCAGGTGGAGAACCTGCGACCCAAACCAGTGTAAAAATCAAAACGTTCGGCGCCTGCGGCGGGCTGTTTTTGAATAGATTCCAAGTGGAGGTGGAGAGCCCGCGACCCACCCGCGACCCAAACTACGTTCATTGAACAAGCCAAACATTCGGCGCCTGCGGCGGGTTGTTTTTGCAATCGTTCCGGGTCGCCCGCCAGCGATCCCCCCCGCGCTGAACTTGTCACAGCACGACGACGACGATGAGGACGAGAACGCGGACGAGGAAGAGGAGGATGAAGAGGAGCAGGAGGAGGAGGAGAAGGGCGCCATCGACAGGGAGGGTGAGGGCCACGAGTTCCGCCGGCTCCACGCCAGAATAGCCCGCGCCCGCCCCCTCACTCTCATCCGCAATTGCGGCGTGCTATGTAACAGTCGGCTTTGACCCAACACTCAGCTCAGCCTCCTCCACCTTGCCCACGCGATCGGAAGTCCGATCTTGATGCTTGAAAAATTCGCGCATAGACAAGTCCATGTACCGGGCCATTATGATACCACCTCAACTCAATCTCGAAGTAGTCCTCACATGCTTGACTGACTCTGTGAATGAGAACACCTTCCCCGGCAAAAATGTCAGCCCAGAGATTGCCCCGGAAAAGAAAAAACTGCGGGATTCCATGCTCGGCAGAATATCCTACATCCTTGCGCAGTGGGAACTGCAAAAACGATGTCGGGATCGACTCCACAACGTCATGCCCGCTTTAACAAATCCCAAAATAGACCATGGGATCCCGTCGCAGGGCCCAGGCTGTCCGACCAGAGGTTGCCCTCATCACACAGCCCAAGCAGGTCAAGGTCAGCGCCAAGAAAATCAAAGTTGCGAACCACTCGAACGGCCATGAGTACCGCGCACCGCCCAGCACGCCCAACCGACTACAACCGCCCAGGTAACACTCCGCACGCACTCCGACGGGTGAACCAACATAGGGAAAGCACGACAAAAAAAAAAAAAAAAAAAAAAAAAAAAAAAAAAAAAAAAAAAAAAAAAAAAAAAAAAAAAAAAAAAAAAAAAAAAAAAAAAAAAAAAAAAAAAAAAAAAAAAAAAAAAAAAAAAAAAAAAAAAAAAAAAAAAAAAAAAAAAAAAACGCCGCACGACCTCCGGAGCAGCTGAAACAAATCCAGAACAGGCGGCAAACAACACATTACCCCAAAGTGATCTGCCAGAGGACCAATCTCCCCAGGGCCAGCAGTCTGCCTGCAACTCCGCCTTGGGGATGTCCATGGGCGACGCAAGGAGCGCCACCGCCGCCGGCCGGAAGGAACCCCGATTCGACTCAACGCATCGCAACCCTCTATCACACATGAATTGCAGGGCGCCCTGAAAAGCCTCGGGCAGCACCCCGCCCTGCCCCTCGATCTAGCCCATCGGCGACAAGAGTTTCTCGCGCCGCTAGAAGCAGCGCCCCGCAGTGCCACGCTCGGCCCCACGCTTGCCACAAGACTCACGCTGCGAAAATCCGACTCGATACTGGTCGCACTGGGCCCAAGCCGCGCCGGCCCACTGGGCGCGCAACGAAACCGCCGCCGCCGCCCCTGCCTTCACCCCCGCACTCTCGGCCGCCAGGCACGCCCTAAGCGCCCGACACCAAATGGACCCATTAGCTCCCAGTAGATGCTGAAAACGCGCTCGGGCCCGCTCGCCTTGCCAGCGCTGCATGCCCTGACAGGTGGGCCCCCTGACGTCCTTGGGGGCCGTAGTGAGACGAGGAACACACGTTTCTTGGTCCGCGACCAGCGTGGTCAACGAGCGCATGGCCCAATCAACGCGCCGAAGGATGAACGTCACCGCGCCTATCGGCCCCCTTAGATGCCTCCAACTGGGCCCATGGAGAAGCTCGGGCGCAGCCGATGCCCAAGCGCGGCGCAGCCTGCTGCACTATCCGACATTCCCATATCCAACTGCGACATCGAACAGCAACGCCGCAAGTCGCCACGTCGATAGGACCATACTCTGCCGAGGCCTGCGTCGCCAAATACAGCGACAGCGATGACGAACCATTCCTCGCACCAATGAGCATCCCAACCGCGGACCGCAACATCTCGAGCGCCCCGCCCGCGGCCCCCGAAACTCCAGCCCCGTGAGCTGCCGCGGACAACGGCCGAGCACTGACCCAGCGCCCCACACGCACCCCCACCACTCTTGAGCATGAGGACGCGGACCTTCCTGCTAATAAGCTTCGCAAGCCTGGCCCGCGCAGGTCATGCCCCAAATTGCGCGCGGCCCGGCACGCTTGCAAGCCTCGCGCACCTGGGAACATCTTGACGTTGATCTTGGCCCCCCTGGAGCTCGCCACGAAACCTGACATGTCCGGTTGAATCACCAAGCCCAGCAACGTCGCCCCAGCCTTGGACTCCGACACCACTTGCCACGAAACCGCCATGCCCTTCGGACTGGGCCCCGCCCATTGCATAGATATGTCGTCTATGAGCGCCCTCGGCACCACTCCTGACCTTCGCGCTCGCTCGAGCAATCGAGCAAGCAGAACTGGCATGACCCCACACGCGCGCGAGCAGCCATCAAGACTACATCGGGAAACTGCCACCCCATAGCTGAGGGAGCCAAACGCCGGCAGCTCTGCCAAGCACAGACAAAACATCCAGAGCAACCACATAACGTTTCCCGCAATACAAGCTCGGAACACTTCTGGGCGCCCAACGCCGCGGCGACCGCACGCTCACCAATCGCACCAACGACCACCGACTCAAGGTTGAGACCACAGGCTGACTTGGACGAGGACAGAGCTCCACCAACCCCCGAGACGTCGGCCGACGGATGGCCAACCAACCGCTGAGCAATGATAGGCGCTCTTTTCCATGACCGCAGCCGAAAGGGGCAGCTCGCGAGCGGCAATCGATTGCCCCCCGATGGCCTGGGAAACCCCGCCATCTCATCCCAGATGCGTGGGAACGGCCAAGCACCCAAACGCACGCACTGCAAGCCCCCCCCCCCCCCCACCCCACCCCTCAAGACCAGCAGCCCCACGTGCGACCGATGAGTTAAAGCCCGCGCGGCCACGGCACCCGGAGATACTGCTGCCGAGAGAAGAGAATCGCCCCCGCCATCACCTCCAAATCAATGGTGGGGCATACTGGGCCAGCCATGGGAATCACCGGGCAAGCGCATGGAACTCGCTGCATGATACTTCCAAACCTTACACCAGTCATCCATCTCACGATCGCATAAAACCCTTGCGCGCGGCGTGCTTCGTCGCGCGCCCCCATGGCGCGATCGTTCCTTGCGGTTCACGAAGCTCGGTGACCTCGCGCGCCACGCGGGCAGCATTGCCGAATGACTCGCGCAACCTCCTGCCAGACCTCGCGCCCCCCATCAACTGCCGCCTCGAACTTCATCTAGCAAAACTGCACGGCGCCGCCAGCCTGGACTGCGAAATCACGCAACAAAAAGACCTCCAGTTCTAAACTGAGAAAATCTCGAACCCAAGGCTCAAGCTCGCTGAACGACCCGCGCCCCATGACCAGTCTGAAGTACCAACTTGACGAAAATGCCTCTGCCAAACACCAATCGCGCAATGGATTAAACGCAGTTCCACAACACTTCGCTTGAAATGCGCACAGAACCCCATCAAGCGCGTCGCCCATCTGACCGCCGCCTCGCAATCAAAAGCCGCCAGGCAAAGCCGTGCCCCGCGGGCTGGCGGCGCACCAGCCCGCTTCGCCATCGCGAACTTCGGCGCGCCCGACCTCGAACACACAGCGCATACCGTCTCTTCTCACAACGTCGTACCTGTCGTAGCCCTCCAAAGTCATGGCAGCACTGCCCCATGCAATAGCCAGCTCGCAAACATTCTGTACACCCTCGACCAGATGAGCCGGAAACCCCCAATCAGCCTGGGCTCTCGCGCAACCAGGAAGCGGGGCAGCCGCTACCTTCTCAGGCTCGATGGCAACTCTCACCATCAGCTCCGGATCCCCAGCAAAGAACAGCACATGAACTGGCAAGTGCGGCGCCGCGGCAACAGCCTTATGCACCCCAGGTCTCCGCACTCTCAACGCTAAGTTGGCCGAGAACAAATAGTAGTCCAACACCTTGTGCTGTTCCACCTTGTAGGCCTCTGCACGTCGTAGCTTCAGACAAGAGAACAACACCGCTCAAGCGATGCAACCAAGGCACCTGCAGCTCATCAGAAGTCACGTTGAAACCACCTGCCACAATCCAATCCCACTGCGCCGCTCCGAGCTGGGCCTCAGACTGCGCCAAACACCACAGCACATCCTTGCTAGTGTCATTCATCCCGCCGAATCCTACACGCGAAAGCCGAACACTACTATGCAACTGCGAACTCCCCAGCGCACGGGGCCAGCGGAAAACCTGCCCGGCAAAACAGCGGACTTCAAAAAAGGTGATGCCGGAACTGGTAGATCAGACCTCGCCAAAATAGCAACTCCACCGCATGTACCTTCTCCAACTCCAATCGAAATCACAGGTGTCCAAACTCCGCCATACCCGTGATCCTTGATCTGATGCTGAAAATCTGTCTACGTGCTCGCCGTCCTATGACGTTCTTGCACCACCAGAACAGACGGATCATCACCAAATGTTTCCAACAACGCCTCCAAGGATCCCCAAGAGGTGATGTTGGCTGTAGTGATAGTACCCTTGACCTTCATCACTGCTAATACATCAACAAATGAAATAATAACTATACACGACAAGGCCAAACTAATACACCTGATTTGCAGCGACACGCTTCGGATGAAAGCCTCCTGCAGCCAACTTCTTAGCTCGAGTCCGCAGCTCGTCGTCCGTCCCCTGAACTGGCCCAAGCACTTTGAGAGTAGAACGCACGTCTTCCCACTCCAAGGCGTCGGGATCCCATGGGGTCGGCGGCACACGGGTAGGAGGCTCATCAACTGAATCACCAGATTGTTTATCATCCACCTGCTGATTTTGCCTGCGTGGTGCTCTGGGCCTTGCTGGCGACGTCGCCACCAGCTCCCGCAGCGCGGGCCCAATCCCACTCGAAATGTTGTCCAGGGCCGTCTGCGAGCAATACTGTCCCTCCGCAGCTCTGGACACCAATTCACCCAGCTTTTCAATTGATATCCCCAGCACCGATGCCTCAGCATGTTGATCACCTGCTTCAACTGGCTGCGGAAGTTGCTTCTGTAGCCTGCTCAACTGCGTCTCCGAATCCAACAGTGTGCGTTGGCCTCGTCACACGCCCGTTGTGCTTCATCCTATGCAACCTTCGCTTTGTCGACCATCTCTTCGGCCTCCGCGAGCTTCGCCTGCAACGTCGTCTTGATCTGCTGCGCCCGTACTCGATTATCCAAAACATGAGCTGGAGCATGCAATACTTTAGCATCATGAACTTCAAGGCGTAGCTTCTCCAGCTTGGCCATGAGCCCAATCTTATGCTCAGCAGCCCAGGCAGACTCGAGCGCCTTGATGGCCTTGAGGTTCGCCTCAAGATCCTTGATCTCAGCAGGCCGCTGGGCCTGCTTGTCCTCAGTAGAGACGCCAGCGCCAGAAGCAGCAGCAGGGGGACCAGAATCCACCTCCATCGCCTGTGCGTTGTCGTCCTTGCAAAGCCCCACCTTCTTGCTGAGCTGGGCGTTCTCGGTCTGCAGTCTCTCGTAAAGCTTCCAAACACAACACTTTGTTCAACTCGAGGCTTGCACACAGAGGGTACACTAGCTTCGGCGTTGCCTGTGAACGCGTTCTTTCTGTGCAGCCTGCAACGGAAGCATTGCAGATTGGAGCCCCAGTTGATGAGTGGCTTGTCTTTCTTGGGGTGGACGCAGTCCTTGCATAACCAAGACTTGCGCAGTTTATTCTATGCCCCCATGACTGCCCAAAGCACAGCAATAAGAGACGAGAGCAATGAGGAGCACGGAGGGTCCTCGACCCCGCCGCCGAACTCCCCGAGATCGTAGATGAGGGCTCGCTGCCGCAGGCCGTGCTGAAGAATTGCGGCAGCAAGCTCAGGCCGAGTATCAGCGCCTGAGCCTGAACGGCTACCCAGGAGCAGGAGGAGGAGGAGGGGAAAGAGGACGTGGGTCGGTCGGACACGGTTCCGGCAGACGTTTCGCATGCCATCGAAGGCTGAGCCGCATATAGAGGAGGGTTGGGGGACAAAGACAGACCGACAACGCTACTCCAAAGACCTCTCCCGGGGTGCGCTCTGACAAACAATTTCAAAACGAATCCAACCGTGGCGAAGGGGGCCTCCCAGGAGGACTACAAAATGCGAAAACGACGCAGGTAAAGCGGTATCGGCCCCGTTTCCCCGCTTGACACGCGAGGACATCAATGTGGTTCCCGGGCAATCTCAAGACTCCAGCGGCGGTTCGGGACGATCCAAGCACCCGCGGAACGTCCTCGACGAGGCGCAATTGCTGGAACACGTCCCCCCGAAGCGAAAGAACCCCGAAGAACCGACGAGAAAATGCACGACACCGTCCAGCCCCGACACGACCCGGACCGACAGGTGCTGGAGCGCCACGAGGCGGGAGGCGCAGGCCTTCAGCACCGTCTGCGCGTCGCTGTTGACCCTCGCCTCCTCCTCCTGGTCTGCCTGGCGCTCCCCGCCCCAGGCTCGCGCGGCCCAACGAACGCTCGAGCTCGATCGCGAACCCCGAGGCTCCACGGGGCGGCGGCGGCGGCGGCGGCGGCAGCGACGACGACGACGACGACGACGACGACGACGACGACGACGAGGACGATGACAGCGGCGGCGGCGGCGGCGGCGACGACGAAAATGCGAGCGGCGGCGGCGATCAGGCCGGGCAGGGGGGGGAGACGTCGAGGCCGAACGGGCGAGGGCTTCTGGGCGGCGCCCCTGCTCTTGCCGCTCCGGGCTTCTTCTGACAAGCCATGTTCCCGAACAACAGATGTCCCTGCCGAAGTCCACGCTTTCGCCCCCTCGAACCAGGGGCAACCGCGTGCCAAAGAACCGGCGGCGCGACACGCTGCGAAAAACCTGGGACTCGATGTTGCGACACAATAAACATTAGCCTGGCGAGAAACCCAACCATACCCAGCTGTGAGCACCGCATATGTTGGTGTCGTCTTCGGCGGAGTTCTTTGTGGGGGGCACGAACCGTGCGAGGGGCGTGCCAAAGAGGAACGGCGGCGGCACGCGGGCGCTGCCACTGGGGCCGTCGGCGGGGTTCCTATAAAGCCTTCGGCGTGGCCCCCTCTGTCCGTGATCTGTTTGATGGGGGTAGCGAGAAAGCTAGACCATCCAAGATTGTCCATTTTTTCTTTTCCTCCCGCTGTGCCCGCGCACTCCAAAGTCCAAGGCCGCGGGCGCAGCGCAGCGCGGAGTCCCCGCGACGCGCGCCGGTCGCCCAGAAGGGGCCCCAGCGACGCGCGCGGGTCGCCCGCTGCGCGGAGCAAAAACAGCTAGCTTGCTGGCCGATTGCGGGCAAGGCTCTGGCTGCTGGGCAAAGCGTCGACAGGCGAGCGAGGCACTGGGCAAAGCAGCATGGAATGTTCCCGCGACGCGCTGGTCGCACCGAGAGGGTCCTAGCGCCGCGCGGGCCCTCCGCAGCGCGGGGCCAAACAAACCGGCGAGAGAAGTCGAGGCTCGGGCGGGCCGCTCCCCTGTAGAGCTATGGGGCCACGAAGCGTGTGAAAGATGTGTTCCTTATGGGGCCACGAAGCGCGCCGCTGGGACCCTCGGTGGAACTCCCTGTGGGACAACGAAACGCTGTACGGGGCGGTGGAACCGCTTGCGAGTTCTGCTTCTGGGACCTTCGCTGGAACTCCCCTGCAGGGCTATGGGGCATCGAAGCATGTGAAAAATGTGTTCCCTATGGGGCCACGAAACGCTGTACTGGGCGCAGCAACCGCTTCCGAGATCCGCCAATGGGACCTTCGGTGGAGCTCCCTATGGGGCCACGAAGCGCTGCACTGGGCGCAGCAACCGCATGCGACTTCCGCCCGTGGGATCGTCGGTGGAGCTCCCTATGGGGCCACGCAACGGTGTACTGGGCGCGGGACCCACGAGATCCGCCACTGGGACCGTCAGTGGAGCTCCATATAGAACCACGAAACGCTGCATCGGGCGCACGAACCGCGTCCGAGTTCCGCCTCTGGGACCCTTGGTGGAACTTCCTGTGGGGCCACGAAACGCTGTACTGGGCGCAGGAGCCGCATGCGATTTCTGCTCTGCCTCTGGGACCTTCGTTGGAGCTCCCTATGGGGCAGCGAAACACCGCACTGGGCGCATGAACCGCATGCGAATTCCGCCGCTGGGACCTTCGGTGGGGTTCCGTATGGGGCCACGAAACGCTGTATCGGGCGCGGGAACCGCATGCGACTTCCGTCACTGGGACCTTCGGTGGAGCTCCTTATGGGGCCACGAAACGCTGTAGTGGGCGGGGGAAATGCATGGAGGAGGGAGGAGGGGGAGGAGGAGAAGGAGGAGGACGAGGAGGAGGAGGACGAGGAGGACGAGGAGGAGGACGAGGAGAAGGAGGAAGGGAGGTGGAGAGGTGGGACGCGGGGCGCTGTCTGTTCAAAACGAGGACCCAACACCACAGGATGTGTGGGAAACAACGGAAAACACGACCAAATCCCCAGACCGTACGCCCCAGGTGTGTGCTGCATTTTTCGAGCCGGATCGATCTGTGATGGTCCCGCGACCCGACGCCGCGCGAGAAACGCCCGACATGCACAAAGTGCAGCGCCTGGGGCCCTGCTCTCAGGAAAGCTCTTGACCGTAATCAACGTTTTGGCTAACGGACAGCACGCCCTCATACCTATACAGCGGAGGCCAGTCCACAAGAAACGTTCCACAAGAAACCCAAACCTGAGACCCCAGAACGTCTATGGACTGTTGGCGTGGCAACGTCGCGTCTCCCACCGCAAAACCATCGAACTCCAAGAAAACCACGGCACCCTGGAGGCAAGCAGGGCGTTTTTGTTTGTCGCATGTTCCATTGTAATCCATGCATTGATGAACGTAGAAGGCCAAAAACCCACCCCCATGATAACCACCCCGACACGCAAAGCCGTTTACTAAACGCTCCCGCTGAAGGAATCGAACAGTCAGGGCTGTTTAGCAAACGCCCAAGGTCGTTTAGTAAACGTCATTATGGTCTGGGCGTTTTTGGGCGAGGCGGGGATTTGTCCATATGCACCGCCTGGGAGGCGACGCCCTGGCGCCCCAGCGAGCGGTGGATGTGGATATATGTCGGCCCACAGGAGCTAGAATACACGGAGGTTGAAAAAAACAAGGAATTCTAAAACAATAAATGTTGGTAGAGACCGCAGACCCGAAGAGAGGCAGAGAACAAAACTAGGCATAAAAAATGCCCTTGCGAAAGACCCATACATACGCAGTTGTGAATACCGCAATTGTGAATACCCTCTTCGTCCACGCTCCCTATGTGGCCACGGCTTCCCGCCGGAGCCCGACATGCTCAGGGACACGTTCGCGGCCGTCTTCGCGGGCGCCGACGACGACGAGGACGGCGCCCCCCTGACCGAGGATCAAAAGCAGGAGAGGGCTCTGAGAGCCATGAGGGAAGCTGTCACTGGCGCCCCTCATGGCTCGTGGTGTTGGGTCCTGGCACCCCCAAAGGCGGCTTCGGAGGAGCTCCCTATGGGGCCACGAAGCGTGCGAGGGGTGTGCCAAAATGGGTGTGGGTACCGCATGCGAGTTCCGCCACTGGGACCTTAGGTGGAGCTCCCCATGGGGCCACGAAACGTGTGAGGGGTGTGCCAAAACGGGGCGTGGATGTCATGCGAGCTCCGCCACTGGGACTTTAGGTGGAGCTCCCTATGGGGCCACGAAACGTGTGAGGGGTGTGCCGAAATGGGGCGGGGATGCCATGCGAGCTCCACAACTGGGACTTTAGGTGGAGCTCCCTATGGGGCCACGAAACGTGTGAGGGGTGTGCCGAAATGGGGCGGGGATGCCATGCGAGCTCCGCCACTGGGGCCTTAGGTGGAGCTCCCTATGGGAAAATGGATGCCATGCGAGTTCCACCACTGGGACCTTAGGTGGAACTCACTTTGGGGTCACGAAACGCGTGAGGGGTGTGCCGACAGAGAGAGATGCGGACGAGGCAAAGAGCAAAAGTAGGAATAAAAATTACGCTACCGAGGAACCCCACATACTTAATTTGAATAGTATGTGTTTGCTTAAGTTTATGATATATGCGCAAGTCTGCGTTCTCAGCCCTCGTCGCGAATGATCCCCTATGTGTCATCCAACGCCATATTGCTTGAACCTCCTCCCTCTTCCTAGCCTTCTATCCTCCATCGAGGACAGATTCGAGCCAGCCAGCGGCCGCAGTGAGGGACCACCCCCTGCGCACCCTCTATGGTGTCGAGAAAATACCACGCCTGCTATGCCCTGGGCGACCGTCGTGCATAGCGGCCGCGGTGAGGGACCATCCCCTGCGCAGCCTCTATGGTGTCGAGAAAATGCCGCGCCTGCTATGCCCTGGACGACCGTCGTGCTTAGCGGCCGCGCTGAGGAACCACCCCCTGCGCAGCCCCTATGACGTCGAGAAAGTGCCACGCCTGCTATGCCCTGGACGACATTCGTGCATAGCGGCCGCGCTGAGGGACCACCCTCTGCGCACCTCCTGTGGTGTCGAGAAAGTGCCGCGCCTGCCACGATCTGCGAGCGTGTCACGGATAGAGGCCGCGCTGAGGGACCACCCTCTCCGCACCCCCTGTGGTGTCGAGAACGTGCCGCGCCTGCCACGATCTGCGAGCGTGTCACGGATAGAGGCCGCGCTGAGGGACCACCCTCTGCGCACCCCCTGTGGTGTCGAGAAAGTACCACTCCTGCCACGATCTGCGAGCGTGTCACGGATAGAGGTCGCGCTGGGGGACCACCCTCTGCGCACCCCCTGCGGTGTCGAGAAAGTGCCACTCCTGCCACGATCTGCGAGCGTGTCACGGATAGAGGCCGCGCTGGGGGACCACCCTCTGCGCACCCCCTGTGGTGTCGAGAAAGTGCCACTCCTGCCACGATCTGCGAGCGTGTCACGGATAGAGGCCGCGCTGGGGGACCACCCTCTGCGCACCCCCTGTGGTGTCGAGAAAGTGCCACTCCTGCCACGATCTGCGAGCGTGTCACGGATAGAGGTCGCGCTGGGGGACCACCCTCTGCGCACCCCTGTGGTGTCGAGAAAGTGCCGCTCCTGCCACGATCTGCGAGCGTGTCACGGATAGAGGCCGCGCTGAGGGACCACCCTCTGCGCACCCCCTGTGGTGTCGAGAAAGTGCCACTCCTGCCAAGATCTGCGAGCGTGTCACGATAGAGGCCGCGCTACCACCCTCTGCGCACCCCCTGTGGTGTCGAGAAAGTGCCACTCCTGCCACGATCTGCGAGCGTGTCACGGATAGAGGCCGCGCTGAGGGACCACCCTCTGCGCACCCCCTGTGGTGTCGAGAAAGTGCCACTCCTGCCACGATCTGCGAGCGTGTCACGGATAGAGGCCGCGCTGAGGGACCACCCTCTGCGCACCCCCTGTGGTGTCGAGAAAGTGCCACTCCTGCCACGATCTGCGAGCGTGTCACGGATAGAGGCCGCGCTGAGGGACCACCCTCTGCGCACCCCCTGTGGTGTCGAGAAAGTGCCACTCCTGCCACGATCTGCGAGCGTGTCACGGATAGAGGCCGCGCTGGGGGACCACCCTCTGCGCACCCCCTGTGGTGTCGAGAAAGTGCCACTCCTGCCACGATCTGCGAGCGTGTCACGGATAGAGGCCGCGCTGAGGGACCACCCTCTGCGCACCCCCTGTGGTGTCGAGAAAGTGCACACTCCTGCCACGATCTGCGAGCGTGTCACGGATAGAGGCCGCGCTGGGGGACCACCCTCTGCGCACCCCCTGTGGTGTCGAGAAAGTGCCACTCCTGCCACGATCTGCGAGCGTGTCACGGATAGAGGCCGCGCTGGGGGACCACCCTCTGCGCACCCCCTGTGGTGTCGAGAAAGTGCCACTCCTGCCACGATCTGCGAGCGTGTCACGGATAGAGGCCGCGCTGAGGGACCACCCTCTGCGCACCCCCTGTGGTGTCGAGAAAGTGCCACTCCTGCCACGATCTGCGAGCGTGTCACGGATAGAGGCCGCGCTGAGGGACCACCCTCTGCGCACCCCCTGTGGTGTCGAGAAAGTGCCACTCCTGCCACGATCTGCGAGCGTGTCACGGATAGAGGCCGCGCTGAGGGACCACCCTCTGCGCACCCCCTGTGGTGTCGAGAAAGTGCCACTCCTGCCACGATCTGCGAGCGTGTCACGGATAGAGGCCGCGCTGAGGGACCACCCTCTGCGCACCCCCTGTGGTGTCGAGAAAGTGCCACTCCTGCCACGATCTGCGAGCGTGTCACGGATAGAGGCCGCGCTGAGGGACCACCCTCTGCGCACCCCCTGTGGTGTCGAGAAAGTGCCACTCCTGCCACGATCTGCGAGCGTGTCACGGATAGAGGCCGCGCTGAGGGACCACCCTCTGCGCACCCCCTGTGGTGTCGAGAAAGTGCCACTCCTGCCACGATCTGCGAGCGTGTCACGGATAGAGGCCGCGCTGAGGGACCACCCTCTGCGCACCCCCTGTGGTGTCGAGAAAGTGCCACTCCTGCCACGATCTGCGAGCGTGTCACGGGTAGAGGCCGCGCTGGGGGACCACCCTCTGCGCACCCCCTGTGGTGCCGAGAAAGTGCCACTCCTGCCACGATCTGCGAGCGTGTCACGGATAGAACGCGCTGGGGGACCACCCTCTGCGCACCCCCTGTGGTGCCGAGAAAGTGCCACTCCTGCCACGATCTGCGAGCGTGTCACGGATAGAGGCCGCGCTGGGGGACCACCCTCTGCGCACCCCCTGTGGTGCCGAGAAAGTGCCACTCCTGCCACGATCTGCGAGCGTGTCACGGATAGAGGCCGCGCTGTGCTGCTACGCACGCATGGCAGGCGCGTGTCTCATGTGCGCGCCTGCCGTACGTGCGTGCTACGATGTGCGCGAGGTGAGAAAGAAGGAGAAGGAGAGGGAGGAGAAGGAGAAGGAGAAGGAGGAGACGCGGGTGAGACGCGGAAGGGAAGAAAACCAGAACCTCACGAAGCATGTGGGGAACAAGAACCGGACCCGCGACGCGGCATTAAACAAAACAGAGGACGCCCTGGAACAGCAGGGGGAAGATCTGGGGGAAGATCTGTCGGGAGATCTGGGGAGTGTCCAGATGGAAGAGTTGCCGCGGTTGCAAAGCGATAGATCTGAAGGAATATTTGGCGGAAGATCTGGGGGAGATCTCAGGGAACATCTCGGATATGATATTTGGCGGGAAGTCTGGAAGAGATCTGGAGGGACATCTGAGTGGAGATCTGGTGGAAGATCTAGGCGAAAATCTGGGGAATGTGCTGAGAGAGATTTAGCGGCGTAGTGCGTCGTAAATATGCAGCAAGGTTTGCGGGAAGATCTCGTGAAGATCTGGAGAAAGATCTAAGGGAGAAGGTATGGGATAACATCTGGGTGGAGATCTGGGTTAAGATCTGGAGGACGATCTGGAGGAAGATCTGGGGGAAGATCTGAATCAATATCTGGATGAAAAGATGAAGGTTACATAGACAAAGCTCTGCGGGACAGCATCGGGAAAGATCAGAGGAAAGATCTGGGTGACGATTTGGAGAAAGATCTGGAGGAAGATCTGGCGGAGGATCTTGGGAAACATCCGGGGAGAGATTTGGGGAAAGATCTGGGAGAAAATCTGGGTTAATATCTGGTGGAAGATCTGGGGGGAAATCTGGAGGAAGATCTGAAGGGAGATCTGGGGGAAGATCTGGGGGAAAATCTGGGGAAGGATCTGGGGAAAGATCTGGGGGAAGATTTGGGGAAAGATCTGGAGGAAGATCTGGGGGAAAATCTGGGGGAAGATCTGGGGAAAAATCTGGGGGAACATGCTGGGGAAGAATCCGGGGGAAGGTCTGGAGGAAGATCTGGGAGAAATCTGGAGAAGGACGCGCGGGGAAGATCTGGGTGAAGATCTGCGGGGAGATCAAGGGAAACATCTGGGGGAAAATTTGGGTGAAGATCTGGAGGACAATCCGGAGAAAAATCTGGGGGAAGATAACCGTGACCATTTTGAAAACTAGATTTTTACCTAACAGCGAAGACTGATAGGTTTCTAGTAGGGTCAAAAGAGAGCATCATGACTCCCCAGGGGGGTCTGGGCGGGATCCAGCGATCTGCCGGCGCTCTGCCGCCGCCACCCAAATCGCCTGAGACATCCTCGCAAAATCGCTCTTGGCGCTCCCAGAACTCCATTCCCGGGCCACATTTTGAATGCCTGGAGCCAACTGTAGGCCACTTCGTGCTCTTCGACTTCCCAGAACTCCATTCCCGGGCCACATTTTGGATGCCCGGAGCCAACTGCAGGTCACTTCGTGCTCTTCAACTTCCCAGAACTCCATTCCTGGGCCACATGTTGGATGCCCGGAACCAAGTGTAGGCCACTTCGTGCTCTTGGACTTCCCAGAACACCATTCCCGGGCCACATTTTGAATGCCCGGAGCCAACTGTAGGCCACTTCGTGCTCTTCGTGTTCCCAGAACTCCATTCGTGGGCATGATTTTGAATGCCCGGAGCCAACTGTAGGCCACTTCGTGTTCTTCTAGTTCCCAGAACTCCATTCCTGGGCCACATTTTCAATGCTGAAGCAAACTTATGCTGCAGCCGAGGAAGGCTGAGGCTGTGACAGGCTGAGGCTGAGGCCGAGGCTGAAGGCAGACTGAGGCTGAGGCTGAAGCAGACTGAGGCTGAGGCTGAGGCAGGCTGAGGCTGAGGCTGAGGCAGGCTGATGCTGATGCAGGCTGAGGCTGAGGCTGAGGCTGATGCAGGCTGAGGCTGAGGCAGGCTGAGGCTGAGGCCGAGGCTGAAGGCAGACTGAGGCTGAGGCTGAAGCTGAGGCTGAGGCTGAGGCTGAGGCAGGCTGAGGCTGAGGCTGAGGCAGGCTGAGGCTGAGGCTGTGACTGCGACTGCCGTTGCCACTGCGACTGTCATCGCGAATGCGACTACGACTGCGAGAACAGCAGAATTCTACAACTGGATTCTCATCTGAATCTTAAGGGGAATGCTTCCAGATATGTTCCTACACATCGCTGTTAGGTTGCTTTGCCGGGATATCGAGTATCACTCGCGCGATGACGGCAGAGCATGAAACGAAACAAAGAACTGTAAAAATATAATTTTAGAGCAGGCCCGCGAGGCTGAGCCCGGGCATGCCGTCCAAGTCTGTGTTGAACTCCCTGTATGTCCATATCCACCGCCTGCCGAGGCTCCGAAAACTGACCTTCCAGGCGGTGGCCATGTATAAACTCCCGCCTCGGCTCCCAGGCGGTGGCCATGTATAAACTTCCGCCTCGGAGGTCTTTCCTCCCTGGAGAGTGGACAGCACGCCCTCATACCTCGAGGGGGTGCCGACCCGCGCCCTCGCGGTTTTTGCGGGGGCGTGGCACGAGGATGGGCGCGGGCTGTCGGGCCCCGAGGCAGGGGCTCCAATGAGGGGCTGCAATGAGGGGGCAACGATAGCAGGGGATCGGCGATAGGCCTCCGATAGTGAATCCGCACCTTCCTGAGCAGGTTGGGGCTATCGGGCCCCCGTCGGCGATCAATGGGCGATTGGGTGTCGATGCATCCCCCCCTATGCCTATCTCCCCCTATCGTTGCC
Organism: Prorocentrum cordatum; assembly: GCA_963575745.1. NCBI lineage: Eukaryota > Dinophyceae > Prorocentrales > Prorocentraceae > Prorocentrum > Prorocentrum cordatum. The sequence continues at coordinate 208,588 of CAUYUJ010016787.1, forward strand.
CCTGATCCAAGGCGAGCTGGGGCCGGCATCCGACATCACACACACACACACACATTCACACACACACACACACACACACACGCACGCACGCACGCACGCACGCACACAAACGCACACACACACACACACACACACACACACACACACGCACACACACACACACACACACACACACGCACACACACACACACACACACACCGTAGCCCCCCCCCAGAATTCCACCCCGGGCATTCTGGGGGTTGTGCAGGGGGGGGGCCAGCAGGCCGCTCGCGCGCGACGCCCCGCGGCGCGCGACGCGCAGCTCCCTACGGGCCGCCCTCGCGCCGCCGCCCCGGAGAAGGGCGCCTCTCCAACGTGCCCTCAGCCCAGGCCTGCGATGCGCGCAGCGCGATGACTTTCGGGCCCCCTCGGGTGACCTGCGGCAGGTTCGTGCCGTGGCGGCCCTGGCGCTGGTGTCTGACACTTGGCGGCGAGCGAAGGGGGGAAGTGAGAAAGAAAAGGCCTTCTCAGAAGGCTCGGAAGTCCCCCGGCCTTCTGAAAAGTTTCCTGAGCCCTCCCCAAGGCAGAAAAAACCTTGTCAGAAGGCGCGAGGGTTTCTGAGAAGTCACGCCGCCTTCTGAGAAGGCCTTCTCCTTTTCGTTTCCCACCCCCGCTCGCCGCCGAGACCTTGAACGATCGGCGGTTCTTCGATCGCCCGATCGTTCCATACTGGTCGCCGTCTTCGAGGGCGCAGACGACGACGAAGACGACGACGGCGTCCCCCTGACCGAGGAGAAGAAGCAGGAGAGGGCTCTGAGGGCCACGAGGGAGGCTGCCACTGGCGCCTTCGGTGGAGCTCCTATGGGGCCACGATCCTCGTGAGGGGTGTGCCGAAATGGCCCGAGGCTGCCATGCAAACCCTGCCACTGGGGCCTTCGGTCGAGCTCCCCTATGGGGCCACGATCCTCGTGAGGGGTGTGCCGAAGTCGGCCCGAGGCCGCCATGCGAACCCTGCCGCCGGCGCCTGCTGTGGAGCTCCCTATGGGGCCACCGAATGTGCGGGGGGGGTGCAGAAATGGGGCGGCACCGATATGCGGAACCTGCCGCTGCGGCCTTCGGTGGTGCCGCCTCAGACCACGAAACGTGCAAGGGGTGTGCCGAAATGGGGTGTGGAACCGCATGCGAACGCGGCCACTGGGGCCTTCGGTGGAGCCCCCTGTGGGGCCACGAAACGTGTGAGGGGTGTGCCGGAATAGGGGTTGGAACCGCATGCGAACGCGGCCACTGGGGCCTTCGGTGGAGCTCCCTGTGGGGCCACGAAACGTGTGAGGGGTGTGCCGGAATAGGGGGTGGAACCGCATGCGAACGCAGCCACTGGGGCCTTCGGTGGAGCTCCCTGTGGGGCCACGAAACGTGTGAAGAGTGTGCCGAAAAAAGGGGTGGAACCGCATGCGCCGCAAAAGCGAACGCAGCCACTGGGGCTTTCGGTGGAGCTCCCTATGGGGCCACGAAACGAATGAGTGGTGTGCCAAAATGAGTGATGATGATGGGAGGAGGGGAGGAGGGGGGGGAGGAGGAGGGAGGAGTGACCGCGGGGCGCTGTCTCTTCAAAACGAGGACCCAACACCACAGGATGGTTGGGGAATAATCGAAAAAGTGTCCCCAATTTCTTTGTTTATTAAGCAGGCAGCTGTTGGAGGAAAAATGAAAAATACTCGTGGCAAAAGATAGCCTGGCGAAGGACCCAACCATACGCAGTTGTGAATACCGCAAGTGTGAATATGTTATTCGGTGGCGCTCCCTATGAGGTCACGTATCGTATGAGGGGTGTGCCGAATTATGTGATAGGGTACATAACACGATTGAAAACGATAGGTCTGAGTATGAAGGCTTGAGCGCGGGCGAGTCTAAGCGCGAGTGAGTCTGATTCTGAATGAATACGCGTGCGATTGATTCTATTTGCATGACTGCGAGCATGGAGTCGCCGAATGTAAATGCATACGGCTGTGAATGGTTGGGGTCTGCCTGACTCTGAGAACTCGCGACACTGAGCGTAGCCTCCGCAAGGAGTTTTCCTGGGAACCCCGACGGCAGCGCCCGCGCGCCGCGACGCCCATGTCGGCATGCCCCACGAGGATCGCGCCCGCTTCCTCCCCTTCTTTTCCTTCCTCTTTGCCCGCGAACTCCAAAGTTCAAGGCTGCGGGCGCCGCGCTACGTGGAGCCCCCGCGACGTGCGCAGGTCGGACGTCGACGACGGAGGACGACGACGAAATCGGCCCTAGGGCCTAGGGAAGCTGTCGGGACCACCAGCTCCCTGTGGGGCCACGAAACGTGTGAGGGGTGTGCCGAATTGGGTGTGCGGGACGCATGCGGGCGGCGGCGCTGGGGCCTTCGGTGCAGCTCCCTATGGGGCCACGAAACGTGAGGGGTGCGCCGAATTGGGTGTGCGGGACGCATGCGGCCGGCGGCACTGGGGCCTTCGGTGGCCGAATTGGGCGTGCGGGACGCATGCGGGCGGCGGCACTGGGGCCTTCGGTGGAGCTCCCTCTGGGGCCACGAACGTGTGAGGGGTGTGCCGAATTGGGTGTGCGGGACGCATGCGGCCGGCGGCACTGGGGCCTTCGGTGGAGCTCCCTATGGGGCCGCGAAACGTTTGAGGGGTGTGCGGGACGCATGCGGCCGGCGGCACTGGGGCCTTCGGTGGAGCTCCCTATGGGGCCACGTAACGTGTGAGGGGTGTGCCGAATTGGGTGTGAAGGTGTGCCGAATTGGGTGTGCGGGACGCATGCGGCCGGCGGCACTGGGGCCTTCGGTGGAGCTCCCTATGGGGCCGCGAAACGTGTGAGGGGTGTGCGGGACGCATGCGGCCGGCGGCACTGGGGCCTTCGGTGGAGCTCGCTATGGGGCCACGATACGTGTGAGGGGTGTGCCGAAGCTGATGACGATAATGGTTTCGATGATGGCGATGATGATGGTGATGAGGATGATAGTGACGATGATGATGGTGCTGACGATGATGAGGACGACGACGATCACGGTGACGATGATGATGATGATGATGATGATGATGATGATGATGATGATGATGATGACGATGGCGATGACGATGACGATGATGATGATGATGATGATGATGATGATGATGAGGATGAGGATGAAGATGAGGATGAGGATGAGGATGGGGATGACGATGACGATGATGATGATGATGATGATGATGATGATGATGATGATGGTGATGATGACGATGGTGATAATGGTGGGAGGGAGGAGGGGGAGGAGGAGAGGAGTGAGGACGCGGGGCGCTGTCTCTTCAAAACGAGGACCCAACACCACAGGATGGTTGGGAATGAACGACAAATCGTCCCCAGGCTATGTTTGACTATGGTTTGGCTATGGCAACTTTTGACTATAAATAACCAAACAATCAAAAAAACAACAAATCGTCCCCGGGAAAACCAACAAAAAAACATAATTTTAAAACCAAAAAACTGTAGGACAACTGTAGCGCTATCCGGCGGAGCGCAGAATAAGGAACGAGAGGGGGCCTCTCTGGCCACGGCGGGCCCGGGCCACGGACGGGCTCCGCGGCATAGTTCGAAGGAGCGGCCCGAGAAGGTGGGCCTATTTCCCACCACCACCACCACCACCACCACCACCACCACCAGAATTAGGAGGGGGAGGGGGTCCTCCTCCGTCTCCTCCTCCTCCTCCTCCTCCTCCTCCTCCTCCTCCTCCTCCTCCTCCTCCTCCTCCTCCTCCTCCTCTTCGTCCTCCTCCTCATCCTCAACCTCCTTCCCCCCTCCAACTTGTGGTGGTGGTGGTGGAAAACAGGCCCATGAGAAAACTCGGGCCCCTCTGGAGCAGGCGCCGATGGAGGATGGGACCCGATGGCTCGATAGGAATGTGGAGGGCCAGGAGGCTGCAAAGGAGGAGGGGGAGGCCGATGAGGAGGACGAGGGGGAGGAGGAGGAGGAGGAGGAGGAGGAGGAGGAGGAGGAGGAGGAGGAGGAGGACGCTGCTGTCCGACGGGGCGTTGCAGCGGGGAGTCCCCGTAGCCCAACCTGTTTCATGTTTCTTTGGACGCCCAACTGGGTACGATGCTCAACAACAAATGTTGTCCCAAACCGACAGTGGCCGCTGTTGGGCAGGCGGCCTCCTGTCTCAAACGGGCGGACAGGCATTCCTGTTCGGGATGAACAGGAACTGCTGTTGGGCATCGCACCCGTTCCTTCCGTACCCCTTCTGTTCGAGACCCGAAATTCAGCGTCTTGGCTGATCTGGGACAGGTGGACGTCCTTCTCGATGAACGCACCCGTTGAGCATAGCACGAAACGGATGCTCTGACAGACAGACATGATATGCCGAGACGGCAGGTCGCACAGAAGCAATGCACACCACGCCACCATACCACACCAAAGCGCCGCACATCACGCCGCCACACCACACCAGAAGCCCAGCACACCACACCGCCACACCATGACGGAAGCGTAGCACACCACGCCACCACGCCATACCGGGAGCGCCTTGGCTGCAGGCTCAAGACTCAAGACCTCTCCGCTCCCTCGACGGCGCGGGCGGCCGCGCCGCGCGGCGGCGGGCCTTCGCGGCCTGCGACGGGCGCCTCGGCGGCGGCGGCGGCTGGCCTCGGCGGCTGCCCCGCGGGGCGGGCCCTCTCGGAGAGGCGCGCGGGCGGCCCGGCCCGCGGGAGGCCCGTGGGAGGCCCATCGGGGGGCGCGCACGTCGCCGCCGCAGTCGTCGCCGGAGGCTGCCCTCGTCGAGTGCTTCGTCCTCGAGTGTCGTTGTCGTCGGCGGAGGTCGTCGCCGAGTGCCGTCGTGGGGTGCCGTCGTCGAGTGCTGCCACGGAGAGGGGTCGTCGAAGGTCGGCCTCTGGGGGGCGCCGGAGATCTCCGCCTCCACCTCCAGCTCCCGCCCCCTCCCTTCCCTTCCAGACTCTCTCCATGCCTCACCTTACCTTCTCTCCGTCCCCTTCCGCTTCTCCTGGCACCCGGGGTCCGACAACTGGCCCTGGAGGCCGAACTCGAAGGAAAACAATTGAGCAAAAAAAATCGTCGGAGATTTGGGGCCGACGGCGGCGGCGACGACAGCGGCGGCGACGACGACGGCGGCGGCGGCGACGACGCCATCGCTCGTCACAGGACCGCCCGCCCACGGGGCCGCCAGCGCGCCCGCGGCGGCGGCCCGAGAGCCGGGCCACCGCAGGGCAGGAAGACGCGCTGGGGCCGGTCCTGCCCACGGAGGGGGGGAGGAGGGAGGGGGGGGAGGGAGGGGGAGGAGGGAGGGGAGGAGTGAGGGGAGGAGGGAGGGGAGGAGTGAGGGGAGGGAGGGGCGAGGAGAAAGGAAGGAGGAAAGTGGTAGGCCTTCGTGTTGCGCACAGGCAGCCCCCCCCAGCAGGTAGTCCTGGCGCCAGCGAGTGGGTCCAGCTGGCCTCAACGGGCTCCCGCAGTAGCTCGGCCCGGCCCCAACACCCCAACCCTGTGGCGCGAAGCGCCCCAGAGGCTCCGCCAGAGGCGGCGTTGAGAGCGACAGCTCCTCCAAGGAGAGGTGCCGATTGCTCCGTGTGTCTCGTGCTTTTTCGGTCGCGGACCCGGCGACCCAGCGAGCGCGCAGGCCAGTCGGGCAGCCCAGGGGCACTGAACGGCGAATTTAGTACATCAAGAGACTCGAACTATCATGTGCCTTACACACCATACCACCAATCAGTGGTAGGGCCATGGATAAGCGCAACTGCCTCGCGGCAGGTATCACCATTGCGTGCACGGTGTTGTTGACTTCTCTTCTGTTTGTCAATTGAAGTCCCCCCATTGCCTGGTGACCATGTGTTTTTCAGTCGAAGTGCCCCCCTCGGGGCTCGCACCCTGATGTCTATCAGGTAAGATCTTGAGTCACGAACCTGGGCCCCTGGCCCCCGAGTTACAACACCAACGGTTCCCGCCTGATGCTTCCTCACAATGTGTTTCTAAATCGCGCTCTCGCGCGCGACTTCCTCACAATGTATGCAGGAATCGCGCTCTCGCGTGGGACATCCTCACAATGTATTCCGGCGCCGTACCCCCAACACGCATGGATCACGCTCTCGCCTTGGGATCGCGCTCTCGCACTTTGGAAATCGCGCAATCGCTAAGGACTGCCTTGCGAATCATGCAGCGTTCACGCTTCAGCAACCCGCCTGCTCGACCTGGCCGCCTGGGCCCGCTTTCCCGACCCGCCCGTTAAGGTCCACCCGCCCGATCAGCCCGTCTGGTTCTGCCACGCGCTGTCTGCTCCTAGCCCCCCTTTTGCTAACTTCTCTCATGTTCCATCCTTCTCCATCTCCCTTCCATCCATCCTCTCCTCCCTTGCTCTAGGGGCTGCACCAACTGCGCGCGGTTGGTCATCAAATACCCCCAAGGGGGCACGATCGAAGACGAAGGCGGGTTCCGAGGGTTTGGGATGGACGTGTCGAATAACACGCGAGCAAGTAAGAGAGAACAGTCTCAAATGATTGATGGTGGTGGTGTCGAATTCTTATTCATATAGAAGAACTATTGTTGATCCCCCCGGTGACCACTGCATGTTGCTTAAAAGTGTTCCTCCCCGCGCTCGCACCTTATTTTCCCAAACTGCGCCCCTGGCCCCCCGTCTACAACAACAGCGGCTCCCGCTTGATACTTCCTCACAGTGTATTTCACATGCGCGTTCTCGCGCGGCACCGCATACTGTATCCAGGAGTCGCGCTCTCGCGTGGCACTTCCTCACAATCTATTGCGGCGCCGTGCCCCCAAAACTCAAAAACCACGCTCTCGATTTGGATGCTTCAACGACTTACTTGGGAATCGCGCTATCGCTCGAGACTTCCTTCATGATGGGTTGACGCTTTAGCGCCCCGCCCGCTCGACCTGGACGTCTGGGCCCGCCCGCCCGACCCGTTAGGGCCCGCCCGCCCGACACGCCAAGCTGGTTCTGCCGCTTGCGTTGCTGCTCCTACCCCTCCTCCTGCGAATCTATCTCGTGCTCTATCCTTCTCCCTCCCCCTTGTCTCTTCACTCCTCCCACTCTTCCTCTGTTTTAGGAGCTGCGCCAACTACACGCGACATGAAGATAAGCCATACCCCAAACAGGGGGCACGATCGAAGACGAAGAGAGCGGGCATCGGTGGTTTGGGATATACGTGTTAAACGGACGCGAGCAGGTAAGAGCGAACAGTATTGAAATTATTGTTGTTGCTACTGTCGTTATTACTGTTGTTTATGTTGCCGTTGCTGTTGAATTGTCACCCTTGAAGAATAATTGTTGTTAATATCCGAGAGAGCGTGATCCACCGCCGCTTTACTGTGGAAAATTGCCAACTTTTTCCTCCGGAACCCGGGGGTCTCCCCCCCCCCCCCTCCGAAAATCCCCCCCCCCCTGCCGGAACCCCTCCCCCCCCCCCCCCCCCTCTCCCCCAGCAAAAACCCCCCCTCCCCCCCCCCCCCCCCCCCCCCTCCCGCTCGAAAACCGGGGGGGGTCACTACCGGTTCGAACCCCTCCCCCCCCCCCCCCCCTCCGGATCCGGAAAACCGAGGGGGCCACTACCGGTTCGCACCCCCCCCCCCCCCCCCCCCCCCTACTCACCGCCAGCAAACGACTCCCGGTCCCCACCACCGTCCGCATCACATCCCCCACTGGTGTTCCCAGCACCACTGTCCTCACCACCGCTGTCCCCACTGGTTCCACCACCGCCCCTACTGTCCCCACCAGTGGCCCCACCACTGTCGCACTGTCCCCGCTGTCCCCAGAACTGTTCCCACCACGGTTCCACTCTCCCCACTGTCTCCACGGCCCCAACCACTGCCCGACTATCCCCACTGTCCCCACTGTCCCACTGACTCCTCCGCTGTCCCACTGAGCTGTCCCACTGTTCCCACCACTGTCCCCACTGTCCCCACCACTGTCCCCACTGTACCTCTGTCCCATTGTCCCACCGCCGTCCTCGCCACCGCCTTCACCACTGTCCCCACCACCATTGTACCCTCCACTGTCCCACTGTTTCCACCTCGTTCCCATTGTCCCCACACCACTGTCCCCACCACCACCGTCACCACCACTGTCCACTGTCCCCCCCTGTTCCCACCATTGTCCCCACCACTGTCCCCACCACTACCGTCCCCACCGCTGTCCCACTGTCCCACTGTCCCCACCACTGTCCCGCTATCCCCTCACCACTGTCCCCACCACTACCGTCCCCACCACTGTCCCACTGTCCCCCCACTGTCCCCACCACTGTCCCGCTGTCCCCTCACCACTGTCCCCACCAACACCGTCCCCACCACTGTCCGCACCCCCACTCGGTTTTCGAGGGGGGGGGGGGGGTTCGAACCGGTAGTGACCCCCCCCCCTTTTCATGATGAGCTTGGGGGGGGGGGAGGGGTTCGAACCGGTAGTGACCCCCCCCGGTTTTCCGGAGGGGGGGGGGGAGGGGTTCGAACCGGTAGTGACCCCCCCCGGTTTTCCGCCAGCAGCGGTAGAACACGCTCTTTCTAATATCCCGATCACCTATGCACGTTGTGCTTTTCAATTGAAATGCTTCCCTCCCGGGCTCGAGCCCTGTTTCTAATTACGGGAAGTTGTCCTGCAGAAGCTGCGTTGTTGGGGCCCGAACTACAACAGCGACAGCAACAGCAACAGCAACAGCAACAGCAACAGCAACAGCAACAACAACAACAACAACAACAACAACAGCAGCAACAACAACAACAACAGCAACAACAATCATTTTACCCGAACGCTCAGTGTTCTCACCAGTGCCAGGGTTTCCATACGACGCCCGCCAATACCCCCACTTTGTGGGGGGGCCGGTTCAAGCTCTACCACATTTCCAAACGACTCTTCGCCACCACCCACACCCAGCTTCCCGCCCTATGACGTTCGGACACTTCACTTCGTGGCATGCGGACGACCGTGGCTACTACACTGGCGCATGGTTTCAATGACTTATTTGACATGTGTCCCGCATGGTATTATTTGACAGGGATGATGGCCCTGGCAGGTGCGCAACCGTTGTTGCAGAAGTTCGAAAAAGTTGATCGCAAAAGCCCGTTTGACAGAAATGTTTAAAAAGTGTTGGGTTTCCTGCAAATCCGCAAGAGCGCGCGGGATGAAATTGTGACACTTTTTTAAAAAAAAACCATTGGTTTTTTGATGTTTTTATGTTGAAATCGCTACGAACACTAAGGTTTTGGAAGGATTTCGTCTTGCGCGCGCGAATGTCCACTTTACCTTATTTTTTGCAAGGGATTCTTGAAGTTTGGTTATTTTAGAACAAGAAATTTCATTTTATAGTGTTTTTTGCAAGGGACAGCGGGGGGGAACAAAACAACCGGATCTTGATGACATCGTATTACCTGAGGCTTCCTCACGAAAATGATGAAAATGTAGCTGCGGCCTAGGCGCGGCGAGGGGGTCGCGCACCAGGGGCCCCAACAATAATTATTCTTTAGAATAAATAATGTTCAACAACAACAACAACGACAACAACGGCTCCAGCCTGATACATCCTCACAATATCTTCCAAAATCGCGCTCTCGCGCAGGACACCCTTACAATGTATGCAGGAATCGCGCTCTCGCGTGGGACTGCCTCGCAGTGTGCTCAGACGCCGCAACCTCGACGCGCAGGAATCGCGCCCTCGCTTTGGCCTGTCTTACGATTTACTCAGGAATCGCCCCATCGCTCGAAACTTCCCCACGACTCATGCATGACTCACGATTCAACAACCCGCCTGCTCGACCAGGTCGTCTGGGCCCGCCTTCCCGACCCGCCCGGTCGGGTCCGTCCGCCGACCTGCCGATTAGGGTCCGCCCGCCTCACACGCCAAGCTGGTTCCGCCACCTGCGTTGCTGCTCCTAACTCGGGGGCGCACCAAACATGGATTAGCGATCCATGGATTTGACGCGCGGTCGCCAAATCCATGACTCGGGGGAGGTGCCATCCCCAAAATGCGGCCAGTGCCGCCTCGTTCGGCGGCGGAAATCCGCGATTTCCCATGGAAACGGGACCCGTCGCTAATCCACTGCCCCCTGATCCATTTTTACGACCGCCTGACAAACCCTCCTCCTGCGAATCTCTCTCGTGCTCCATCCTTCCCCCTCCCCTTTGTCTCTTCTCTCCTTTCCTTTCTTCCCCTGGTCTATTTCGGGGCTGCGCCAACTGCATGCGGCATGTAGGGAAGATATAACCCAAAGAAGGGGCACGATCGAAGACGAAGAGGGCGGGCATCGAGGGTTTGGGATATACGTGAATGGCACGCGAGCAAATAAGAGCAAAAGACTTAAGTTGATAATTGTTGTTGGTGGTGTTGGTGTTGTCTGTCTGTCTGTCTGTCTCTCTGTCTGTTTATCTGTCTATCTCTGTCTGTCTGTCTGTCTGTCTGTCTGTCTGTCTGTCTGTCTGTCTGTCTGTCTGTCTGTCTGTCTGTCTGTCTGTCTCTCTCTGCCTGTCTGTCTGTCTGTCTCTCTGTCTGTCTGTCTCTCTGTCTGTCTGTCTGTCTGTCTGTCTGTCTGTCTGTCTGTCCATCTGTTTGCGTGCGTACGTGTCTGTCTGCCTGCCTGTATGGCGTCTGTCTGTCTGTCTCTGTCCGTCTGTCTGTCTGTCTCTGTCTGTCTGTCTGTCTGCCCGCCTGCCTGCCTGCCTGTCTGTCTGTCTGTAGTCGACGTTCTCCCCGCGACCCCGCCTCGGACTCAGCCTTCTAGGAGCCTCTCGGCGGCCTCCTGGTGGCCTCTTGAGGGCATCGTGGAACCTCTTGGGGGCCTCTTTGCATCATCTCGGGGGCCTTCTCGGGGCGATATTGCCACGCCTGGCCCCTTCGGAAGCCGACTTGGGGACATCTCCGAGCCGCCTTGGGGCCCACCTGGGGTCCCCGACTGGGCCCCGGCGAGGCGCGCGGCGGCGCGCCCCCCGCCCCGCGCGGTCCTTGTGGCTGAACGCCGCGAAGTTCAGCAGCGACTCGAAGTGGACCCGCTCCTGAGCCCCGCGGCCGCCCCCCCCGGGGGGACCCGCCACGGGCGGAGAGTACGGGGTTCGATTTCAGGTCGGGCATGTCCCCCTGCAGGGGGATGTTCGATGAAAAATCCAAAGATGTTCAAAGAATGCCCAAATATGGTCGAAAATAGCAGCAACAAAAACAACAACAACAACAACAACAACAACAACAACAACAACAACAACAACAACAACAACAACAACAATTACTAGCACGTGGGGACACTCCGTTCTCACCAGTGCCAGGGTTTTCATAGGAGGCGGGCAATACCCCCACTTTGTGGGGGGGCCGGTTCAAGCTCTACCAAATTTCCAAACGACTCTTCGCCACCACCCACACCCAGCTTCCCGCCCTATGACGTTCGGACACTTCACTTCGTGGCATGCGGACGACCGTGGCTACTATTCAGGGCCCCGCGGCCGACGACGACGGCGTGCGCGCGCGAAGAAAAAACGAATGTGTCCCGCATGGTATTATTTGACAGGGATGATGGCCCTGGCAGGTGCGCAACCGTTGTCGCAGAAGTTCGAAAAAGTTGCTCGCAAAAGCCCGTTTGACAGAAATGTTTAAAAAGTGTTGGGTTTCCTACGAATCCGCAAGAGCGCGCGGGATGAGATTTTGACATTTTTTTGTTGAAAAACCATTGGTTTTTTGATGTTTTTATGTTAAAATCGCTCCGAACACTAAGCTTTTGGAAGGATTTCGTCTTGCGCGCGCGAATGTCCACTTTACCTTATTTTTTGCAAGGGATTCTTGAAATTTGATTATATTAGAACAAGAAATGTCATTTTATAGTGTTTTTTGCAAGGGAAAACGGATTACAACAAAACAACCGGATCTGGATCACATCGTTTTACCTGAGGCTTCCTCACGAAAATGATGAAAATGTAGCTGCGGCCTAGGCGGCGCAGGGGGGGCGTGCACCAGGGGGCCCAACAATAATTATTCTTTAGAATTAATAATGTTCAACAACAACAACAACAACAAAACGCCCCCAGGCTATTGTTTACCTTTTTTGAGTATACCTCCTGTAGAGGGGCAGGCCTGACTTAAGGTTAGATCCGTCGTCGTCGCCGCAGTCGCCGAAGTCGCAGCCGTCGTCTTCCAAAGTGTCGTCGTCGCCGCCGCCATCGTCGTCGCCGTCGTCGCCTCTGCCGTCGTTGCAGTCGCCGTCGTCGCCCTCGTCGTCATCACCGTCGTTGCTGTCCTCGCCGTCGGCATCGCCTGCGTCATCGCCTTCGCCGTCGTTCGTTGTCGCCATCGTCGCTCAGGAGGACGTTGTTCTCCTCCTCCTCCTCCTCCTCCTCCTTCTCCTACCCCTCCTCCACATTCTCCCTCCACGTCCGCCTTCTGATCCTCCATGTTTTCGCCTCCTCCGCCGTATCCCCCCCCTCAATCGCGCCAAACGTCCTTCCCTCCCCGATCACACCTGCTTCCACCCCGCAGGGGCAGAAGGAAAAGGATGACGGCTCCTGCTCCTCCTCCTCCTCCTCCTCCTCTTCCTCCTCCTCACCACCACCACCCGCCATCTCAATCCCAATCCTGCTCATACGAATGCCCCCATTCCTTGCTTCCGTTCTTCACACCTCTGAACAAGTTATGTGTATCATCCTTCGTCGATCGCACCGAACCACCAATGTGTTGGCGATGCATCGATCGGGGAAGACCAGATGGACAAAATCTAGCTCCGAATTCCATCGAAACTGGCCCCACTTGGGCGGCCTCGCTGTCCTAATCATCGTCGCTCCTCCCCCTCCTCCTCCTTCACATCATCATCATCATCATCATCATCATCATCATCATCATCATCATCATCATCATCATCATCATCATCATCATCATCATCATCATCATCATCATCATCATCATCATCATCATCATCATCAGCAGCAGCAGCAGCAATCATCATCATCATCATCATCATCACAGCATCATCATCATCATCATCATCAGCATCATGACCAGCATCCAAATCATCATCATCATCATCATCATCATCATCATCATCATCATCATCATCATCATCATCATCATCATCATCATCATCATCATCATCATTATCATCATCATCATCATCATCATCAGCAGCAGCAGCAGCATCATAATTAGCAGCAGTTCCATCATCGTCATAAACAGCAGCATCAGCATCATCAGCAGCATCATAATCATCATTAGCATCTTAATCATAAGCATAATCAGCATCATCATCAGCATCAGCATCATCAGCATCATCCTCAGCATCATCATCCTCATCACCACCATCATCACCATCATCATCATCATCAGCAGCATCATCATCATCAGCAGCAGTGTCATTATCATCATCAGCAGCATCATCAGCATCATCATCAGCAGCATCATCAGCATCATCATCATCAGCATCATCATCATCAGCCGCAGCAGCAACAGCAGCATCACCATCATCATCATTATCAGCAGCATCATCATCAGCAGCATCACCATCACCATCATCATCATTACCATCGTCCTCCTCCTCCTCCTCCTCGGCCTTCGGACCTCGGGCCTCGGGCGGCCATTCAAAGCGATGCGGGCACCCCCCCTACGCCACCCGACGGGGCGCAGCTGATGGAGAGCACCCTGGGGCCCGAGGGGCCAAAGAGTGTGCAGACGCACCAGAACACCTCCGACCGCGACCCCTCGCCCCGCCTCCCTTCTCGGGCCCTCGACCCTGTACCCCAGACCTCGAACCTCGACCCTCGAGCGCAATCGCAATCGCAACACGAGTCCAGAGCGAGAAGCAGCAGCGTAAACTACCATGCTCAAACTAGGACTAAAAAGAAAGAGAGAGGGGGTAAAAGAGAGAGAGAGAGAAGAATGGGAAAGGAGCCGGAGCTGTTGCCATCCTGCCCCCATGCCAAAGTGCCGCACCGAGCCTATCAGCTCGTAGAAGTCGTCGTCCATGACTCGGGGGCGCGCAAACATGGATTAGCGATCCATGGATTTGGCGCGCGGTCGCCAAATCCATGGATCGGGGGAGGTGCCCTCACCAAAATGCGGCTGGTGGCGCCTCGTTCGGCAGCGGCAATCAGCGATTTCCTATGGAAACGCGACCCGTCGCTAATCCACGCCCCCTTAATCCATGTTTGCGATCGCCTGAATGACGGCGATTGCGGTCGATCCTCGATCGTCATCCCCCTCGATCCTCGATGCTCCCCCAAAGACCGGCCCCGCGGCGCACCTGCTCCGTCAGCGCCCGGCGGCCCGTGGGCGCCGCCTCTGCGGGCGCCAAGTCGCCTCTGCGGGCGCCCCGCTCGACGGTGCCACCGACGCCGCCGCAGCCGCCGAGGCCGTTGCCGATGACGACGGTGGCGGGGGACGGCGACGACGCTGACAACGACGACAACGACGACGCCGACGCCGACGCCGACGCCGACGCCGACAACGACGACGACGACGACGACGACGGCGATAACGAGGACGAGGATGAGGAAGACGACGATAACGATAACGACGACGACGACGACGACGACGACGATAAGACGACGGCGGCAATAACGACGACAAGAACGACGACGACGATGATGACGACGACGACGACTATAACGACGACGACGACGCCGACGCCGACGCCGACGCCGACGCCGACGCCGACGCCGACGCCGACGACGACGACGACGACGACGACGAGGACGAGTACGAGGACGAGGCCGAGGACGATAACGACGACGACGATAACGAGGACGAGGACGATAACGACGACGACGACGACCAGGACGACGACGACAATAACGACGACAATAACGACGACGACGATGACGACGACGATGACGACGACGATAACGACGCCGACGACGACGACGATGACGACGACGACGATAAGACGACGACGACGAACGACGACGAGGGCGGCGGCGGCAGCGGCGGAGGCGGCGACGACGATCACGACGACGACGACGACGCCGACGGTCATTCCCGGGGGGGGGCCCTGGGGCCCTGGGAACGGTAACGCTTGGGCGGTGTTGGGCATCTGCGCCAAGCCTGCGAGCACCAGCAGGGCGCCTGCGAGCACCGGCAGGACGCCTGCGAGCACAGGCAGGCTTCACCGAAAACACGCGATCGTTACCATCACCCTGGGGGTGGGCCTGGGCAACGACCACCACGCGCCAGAGGATAAAGAGCAGTCTCGACGACGACGAAGACGACGGCGACGACGGCAGCGACGGCAGCAGGACCGCGGCAAGGCGAAAGCAAAGCGGCGAAGACGGACGACGCACGACCGACGACCACGGCGGCGACGACTTCGAGATCTTCCTCTTCGGAAATGAATGTGTGGGCGCTTCTATGGATTATCGTTGCCACGGCTGGACGCGGGTCGAAAACTTGACGGGACGGATCCCTGGATGGGTCTAGGACCGATTGTTTGCGGATTGTGGCTGGACGACGTCGACAACGACGACCCGACGAAGACAAAGAAAATGACGACGAGGACAACGATAGCGCGATACCTAAACATTGTGTGTTGCTGTCATGGCGTTGTGTCTGTTGCTATAGACTTGTGTTTGTCTTGGACAATGCCAGTCCAAATTCGGAACGATGCACTATGTTGTACGTTTTGTTCTGGTACTTGCGACGCACTGGCTGGTTCTCGTCGTTCCCCAAACAATGCTTGCACTGAGAGGCATGCACTTGCCTTCTTAAGGAACTGGGCTCGTCGATTGGCCCGGCGGCCCCGTTCCCGTCCGTCGCCGCCGCCCCGATGCAACCCCACTTGCACCGCACCCACCCCCCCCCGTTCGCGTCGCAAGCTTTGCACTGTGTTGCATTACGTTGCATCGTTTTGCACTGCTTCGCGTTGCCTTGCGCTGCCTTGCAGCTGTTCTGCACGACCGTGCCTTGCTGCGCATCGCATCACACTGCTTTGCTTTGCATTGATTAGCATTGCGTTGCACCGCTGTGCGTTTGCGCTGCTTTGCATTGGTGTGCATTGCTTCGCATTGCGTTGCATTGCTTTCCTTTGCTCTGCGTTGCTCTGCATTGCGTAGCATTATTCTGCACTGCTCTGTATGATTGTACATTGCGTTGTATTGATGTGCGTTGAGGTGCATTGGTCTGCGCTGCATCGTATTGCTTTGCACTGCGATGCATTGGTGTGCGTTGCTTTGCAGTGCTTTGAATTGATGTGCATTGCGACTGGTTTGTATGCCTGTACCTTGCTGCGCATCACATTACATTGCTTCGCATTGATGCGCATTGCTTTGCATTGCTGTACAGTTGCGTTGCTTTGCATTCGAATGCAATGATTTGCATTGGTTTGCATTGCTTTGCATTGCTTTGACTTGCTTTGCATTGGTTTGCATTGCGTTGCATTGCGCTGCGTTGCGTTGCATTGCTCTGCATTGCTCTGCAGTATGTCGTATTGGTTTGCATTGCTGTACATTGTTTTGCATTGGTCTGTGTTGCTTCGTATTGCGTTGCATTGCGATGCATTGGTTTGCATTAGCTTGCAATGCTTTGCATTTATTTGCCAAGCCTGCATTGCACCACACCTATTGCAAGACAGCAGCGATTGAGTCCGCACGTAATTACATGTGCGGTTCCGACTCAATTCGTATGTGTTTTGGGCCTGACCGGCGTTTAAGAACTGTACTGGATGACAAAACAAAAACAAAGCAAGCAACCTGAACATGTTCAGGGGAAGCCAAAACAGCATTACATCGTTCGGGCTGCGCGCTGGACGATGACAACACAACGACGACGACGACGACGACGACAGAGGCGGCGGCGGCGGCGGCGGTAGCGTCGGCGGCTGCGGCGACGTCTGCGACGCACGAACAACGGACGACGACAACGACGACGAGAAGAGGAAGACGAGAGGAGGAATCATAATCATTATCAGAATCATAAGGCGGAATATGACAGCAGGAAAAAGAAGGATTCTTAATGTGTTCGCCCTTCCTTGGCCGCCTGAAAGGCCGCCCGCGCCACGGCTGGATCCGTCGAAGTCCACACCAAAATGCACTCCAGGACACGTCCAGACGACGACCGCGACGACGGAGAGGCAGCGACGACGATGAATCAGAAGCAACAGGATGCCGCTGTGCCCCCCCGCGGTTTCTCCTCCGCCTGAGGTGGCGAGCAATGCCAGCAGAGCAATTCCGATCACTTCTACCCACCTCCACCTCCCTGTCGCGCTGATCCTCCTCGTCCACCTTATCCGCCTCTTCCCCATCCCTTCCCCAGCCTCCCCCCTGCGCATCGTCCCGCGTCCTCTCCCCCGTCCTCCTCCCCCCCTTCTCCCCTCCTGTCTCCCCCCCTTTTGTTGCGTTGCTCAGACATGAGAAACAAAGCCTGTTGCGTGCGGTATTAAAAATGCAAACCACCAACGTGGCGGAGTGGCAAAAAAAGACGTACACCTGGCGGGCGCCGCAGAAAAGGAACCCCCCTCCTCCTCCTCCTCCTCCTCCTCCTCCTCCTCCTCCTCCTCCTCCTCCTCCTCCTCCTGTTCCTCCCTCCTCCTCCCTCCTCCTCCGCATCCTCCTTCTCCTCCTCGGCATTCCGACCACAGCTCGGGCCTCGGGCGGCCGTTCGGGGCGACCCGGGTACAGCCCCTCGCCGCCCGACGAGGCGCAGCTGATGAAGAGCTCCCTGGGGCCCCAGAGCCTCCAAGAACATGCAGAGTCGACGCCCGACCCTCGACCCTCGATCCTAACCCCCCGCCACCCACCCACCCCAAGATCAGTCAGCATCGCATCGGTAAATCTGGTCGGATGGAGACGTGTGTCGGATCGGGCTGCATCGGCACGGATTCGAAACCGAATCGGGCCAGCTGCGCCGAGATGCACAACAGCACCATGTGAACATCGGGCCGCATCGGATCGTCAGCAGATCGGGGTCGAATCGGATCGGGCTGGCCAGAATAGACATCGAATCGGATCGATCAGAGAGGAATGGGCCGTCCCCCTCCAAAGCGGCTCGGCAGTCGCGTGCGCGCGCAGCGCGCAACGCGCGCCTGCGACGGCGCTGGCGACGGCGGCAGGCGTATCAGCCTCGCGTGCCCGCCGACGGCGGCGGCGACGACGACGACGACGAGCGCGGCGGCGGCGACGCGGCGACGACGGCAGCAGCGGGCGACGACGACGGCGACGGAAAAAATGATAATGATGACGACGACGGCGGAGGCGTCGGCTGCGAAAGCAACGGCGACGGCGGCGACGAGGGCGGCGGCGGCGACGGCGACGGCGACGGCGACGGCGACGACGACGACGAAGGCGGCGGCGGCGACGGCGGCGGCAACGGCGACAGCGACGGCGACGACGACGACGACGACGACGCTGGGGACGACGGCGGCGCCGAGCGAGAGGGCGGCAGAGGAGGGGAGGGCGACGGCGACGGGGGGGGAGAGCACGGAGGGGCGCGGGAGGGGGCGAGGGCGAGGGCGGGGCCGAGGGGTGCGGAGAGGGCAGCAACAGCGTCGAGGCGACGACTGCCGCGGGGACCGAAGGCGAGGGAGAGGACGAGGACGCGGAGCCGACTTGATTGAGACGGCTGGCGACGTCGAGAAGGGCAAGCAAGACGGCAGGGAGGGACGGCGACAGCGACGGTGACGGCGCATAGATGGAGAAAGCGAGAGAGCGAGAGAGAGAGAGAGACAGAGAGACAGAAAAGGAGAGACAGAGAGTGTAAGAGAGAGAGAGAGAGATAAAGAGAGAAAAAAACATGTGCGGGCAAGGCAGAGAAAAATTGAGGATGAGGACAGGGGCGAAAACGAGGACAGGGACTACGAGGAAGACGGGGGTAGGAGAGATGAGTAAGAAAAAAATAAACAGGGGCAGAGGGAGATTGGAGGCAAGAAGGGAAGGGGGACAAGGAGAGGGCAACGACACAACGACAACGACGGCGAGATTGGAGAGGACGATGATGTGACTAGAAAGTGGCGTGAAAAAGTGCAGGGAGGGAGAAGGGGGGAGGTGGAAGAGGACACGAGGCCAGGGGACGTGTCGAAGGAAGAAGAGGTGAGAAGGGAAACGGTAGGGAGGACTGGCCCGGGTGGGGTAACACCGAGCTTGAATCGGCGACGCCTCGCCGACAGAGCGGCGATAGGCCCCCGGATAGCGAATCCCAGAGCTCCTGGGCGGGGTGAGCTATCAGGCGATCAGTGGGTGATGGGGGGAGGAGCCCCTTGGTTTCTGAACCCCCATTGGGGGACATGTTCAGGCCAGCGACGGTGGAGATCGCGCTCCCTCGGCGATCTTGAGGCCATCTTGGGGGCACCTCGGCCCGTCCAGTAAACATCCTGGGGCGATCTTGGTCGTACCCGTCTTGGAGGCCCTCCTGGGCTGTCGGTGATCGGTGGGCGATTGGGGGGTGGTCGATGCGTGCCCCCCTGGGCCCCTGAGCCTGCCCCCCCCTGACGCTGTCCATGAAGCGAGGGGGGTGGGCGCAGGGGACGTGCTGAGAGACGACCAGGGGGCAGCACCCTGATATCCACGCACAAAAACACTCCTCCTCCTCCCCCCCTCCTCCTCCTCCTCCTCCTCCTCCTCCTCCTCCTCCTCCTCCTACTCCTCCTCCTCCTCCTCCTGTTCCTTTTCCTCCTCCTCCTCCTCCTCCTCCTCCTCCTCCGCAGACCAGCTGGGGGCCAGGAAGATCCCAGATGTCCACGCACAAAAAAACACTTTTTTGTTGCGTCGGCGGCCAGGCAGGGTATCTGCGCTGGCGGGCGAGCACCGACAACGGGGGTGCCGTGGAAGCGGATTGTGCCACGATGCAGGAACAGGAAAGAAAACAGGGAGGGCACCGAAGGAGGGGAGGAGCGGGGGCCGCTCAGGGGGACGACGACACACACACACACACACACACACACACAAAACCACACGCTCAAAGTAGTTCGACACGCCAGAAATGAGTACGGGAAAAAGGGCACGTTGCCAAAAAGCAAAGGTTGTCCAACATCGGCAGCGGCCGTTCTCTTCACCCGCGCCTTTCACAGCTCTGCATGTCCCAGCCCAAGACGACAGGGCCAGAATGGACAACCTGTGCTGCCGCTGTTGGTCCCTTTTTCTCCCGTGCGGCAGGTTTGTGTCGTGACGACTTCGTGTTTGTTCTCTGACACCGCGCGAATCGCTCTTCAGCCTTGAACGAGTGGCGGCTTTCCGATCGCCAGATCGCTGAACAATGACCGACTCTGGGCCACCAGCGGCGTTCAACCTTGAAAGCCCGCGGCGAGGTCGCCGCGCGCCGACACGACTCGAACCTGGCGTACCCATCGCGATCGTAACGATCTTGAGCAATTAGGTGGCGTCGGCGGATCGCGCCGCATCTCAGAACAAAACATTACACTTATAGCATTACAAGCCGACGCATCAAAACACGACGGTCTCGGCCAGAACTGTTCTGAGAATATTCCGTGCAGACTACAAAAGGATCTTCGAACACTCTCTGGTGGGCACATAGCCTATAGGCAGGCCAGGACGCTTCGCCACTGCGTCACCTCTAGATCCCGCACGGGCACTCGGCGAACGCCAACACGACGCGAACCTGCTGGACCCATCGAGATCGTACCGTACCGACCTTTGGGGAGACCAAAAGGTATCGATACCGCTACTCCCCGGACCTCTCCCCAGGTGCGTTCTGACCAGGATTTCGAGGCGGATCCAGCGGTGGCGACGAGGGCCTCCCAGAAGGCCTACCAGAAGGCTCAAAAAGGCGAAAACGAGGCAAGGGTAGTTAGCGGTACAGTCGGGGTGGATTGAAGAGGACACGCGAGAGGACACAAGACTCTTCCAAGGGCCACATTGCCATATGATGACGAACGATCAACACGCACCCATACCCACAGGGGGGACGGAATGAGCTATGGGTGCGTGTTGTCGGATTGGGGTCCCCGCTCGAACGGGAGCCTTCCAAGGGGTCCGGCAACCCGCACCCATACCCACAGCCAGTCCTTCTCCCTCCGACCTCCCTATGGGTATGGGTGTGTGTTGTTCGTTCGTCAATATGAATGCAGAGGCATGGGTCGCGAGGCACAGGACACAAGGGTGCAGGGTCGACCTACTAATCAGCCTCGACTGTACGGGCATCTCCCAGACATCCGACGTCTCGATCTTTCCCAGACACGTGCCCCCGACCTCTCGGCCACTTCCCCAGGACCGGCTAATCATCCCGAGTCGCTCTCTGACGGCCCCGAGGCCCAGTGAGGGCCCCAAGGGGCCGAAAACGCTGAGAAACACCTGTCTCGATTCTTTCGAGTCGCCAGGGCATGTCGGGGCCACCACCCCACGACACGCCATCGCTCGGATGTCCAATCCCCGTGCACGTGTCGGCCACGTGCGCGTATCTTTTTCGCAAGATGGCCCAAAATGCTCCTCGAGGGTGCTCGCCGAGGAGAAATACAAACAAAGCAAAAAACTAAAGCATAAACAACAAAAAGAAAATTCAAAATAGAGGCTTCCAAGAGGCACACAAGAGGCCCGAAGAGGCCCCAAAACGGCCCCCAAGACGCCTCATAACTGCCTCCCAGATGCCCCTGAGAGGCCAACCACGAGATCCCAACCAACACGCATGAGGTTTCTGACCCACCACCCAGGCACGGTCGCGGAGTAGGCCGACGGCCACTAGATAGCAGACCTGAGGGATACTCATTCCCGCAGGAATCAAGGGGTCGGCGGATGTGGCGCAAGCCTGTAGAATCCCCCTAAAAAAACAACAACAAACAAAACACGACCGATGCCAAGACCACGGCGGGCCGCCAGCGCGAGGCCGCCGGCGCGGCGGCCGCGCGCCGCCCCTTTTGGGATCCCGCCCGGGCCCGCGGCGCCCGCTCGCCAGCGCCCGCTCGCCGGCGGCGCGGGCCCCCGGGGGCGAGGCGGCGGCGGCCAGCGGCGCGCTCCGGCGCGGGCGGCCCCGCGGCGTCGGGCGGCGAGGGCGGGGCGTTGCCAGGAGCGCCCCCTGGCCCAAGGTGCCCCCCTCCTCCTCCTCCTCCCCTCCTCCTCCTCCTCCTCCTCCTCCTCCTCCTCCTCCTCCTCCTCCGCCTCCGCCTCCGCCTCCTCCTCCTCCTCCTCCTTCCCCTCCTCCTCCTTCCCCTCCTCCTCCCCTCCTCCTCCTCCTCCTCCTCCTCCTCCTCCTCCTCCTCCTCCTCCTCCTCCTCCTCCTCCTCCTCCCCCTCCGCCTCCGCCTCCGCCTCCCCCTCCTCCTCCTCCTCCTCCTTCCCCTCCTCCTCCTCCTCCCCTCCTCCTCCCCTCCTCCTCCTCCTCCTCCTCCTCCTCCTCCTCCTCCCCTCCTCCTCCTCCTCCTCCTCCCCTCCTCCTCCTCCGCCTCCGCTCCGCCTCCGCTCCTCCGCCCGCCTCCGCCTCCGCCTCCGCCTCCCCTCCTCCGCCTCCCTCCTCCTTCCCCTCCTCCTCCTCCCCTCCTCCCCCCCCCTCCTCTCCTCCTCCCTCCTCCTCCTCCTCCTCCTCCTCCTCCTCCTCCTCCTCCTCCTCCTCCTCCTCCTCCTCCTCCTCCCCTCCTCCTCCTCCTCCTCCTCCTCCTCCTCCTCCTCCTCCTCCTCCTCCTCCTCCTCCTCTTCCTTCTTCCCCTCATCCTCCTCCTTTTTTCCCTCCTCCTCCTCCTCCTCCTCCTCCTCCTCCTCCTCCTCCTCCTCCTCCGCCTCCGCCTCCGCCCTCCTCCTCCTCCTCCTCTCCTCCTCCTCCTCCTCCTCCTCCTCCTCCTCCTCCTCCTCCTCCGCCTCCGCCTCCTCCTCCCCCTCATCCTCCTTCCCCTCCTCCTCCTTCCCCTCCTCCCCCTCCTCCTCCTCCTCCCCCCCAGGATTTCCCAGGCGGCCGACACGTCCTCCAGAGGGCCCCATCACGAGGCCCTAGGGGACCAGAGGGGCTTCAGGCTTGAGCGGAGAGCTGGGGGCACCTCGGACCAGGGCTACCTCTAGCAAACCCCGAGAGGGGGGAGGCCTGAAGACCCGCGCGACGAGAAGAGAGGGGACTTTAAGCAGCCTCGAGATCGCCCCTATGTGGTGGCGAAATCCGAACCCTACCCCGCCAACCACAACCATCGATCCTCCTTTATCGATTGGAGCTGGGGGTTGGCCTAGGATGTCGCCACGTGTTCGACGAATTCCGAACCCTTCCCCCACCGCCCATCGAGTTGCCTGAATCGTCGATCGGCGAGGGGAGGGTTCAGACTTCGCCGCCGACCTACTTACTCCCGAGGTTAACACGCACAGGGCGATGCACAATCTCAGGGATGCGCCCTCAGAAACGGAGGAAGCCCTTAAGATCGGCACCGAGGCAGGGCGATGTCAGTCATGGAAAAACTGAAAGGTACCAATACCGCTACACCCCGGACCTCTCCTGGGGTGCGTTCTGACCAGGATTTCGAGGCGAATCCAGCGGTGGCGACGAGGGCCTCCGAGGAGGCCCAAAAAGAGGAAAACGAGGAAAGGGTAGATGTATGGGTACCTTTTCCTACTCTGATGTCATAGGGACAGGGATACGTTTCGGGCTGGTACGGCTTACGCACGAGGGCACAGCAACCTCACGCCGCGGGTCACGCGGGTTGCGCCCGCGCGACACGCCGCCTGGAGTCGAGACGAGGGCGCTCAAAGCGCGGCCTGACGCGGTAAGCTTGCGCGCGAGTGCCCGTGAAGACGATACCGTTTCCACGCACCGCCCACCGAGCTCTCTGAGAGCAGCTCCTCGGTGGGAGGCAGAGGGAGGGGGACGGGGCGGCGAGGACGGAAGCGAAACGGCAGATGGAATTGGCAACGAGCGAAAGGTTCGTGAATGGGCCGGCCGCTCACGGACAACAGCGCGAGGTGCACACGAAAAAAGCACAATGCACGCAAGCGTGGTGAACGTCATGCGTGCATGGGTGTCCCGAGCCCCTAGCCAATACCATCGACGGCCCCTGGCTGCGCCTCAGGCCCTAGCACGACACGTGCGAGTCCCCTTCCATCTCTCTCTCTCTCTCTCTCTCTCTCTTTCTGTCCCTCTCTCTCTCTCTCTCTCTTTCTTTTTTCTCTCTCTCTCTCTCTCTCTCTCCCTTTATTTCTCTTGTTGTCAATGTATATCTGCCTGATAGTTCTCTCTCTCTCTCTATCTCTCTCTCTATCTCCCTTTATTTCTCTTGTTGTCAATTTCTCTCTGCCTGTTGTCTCTCTCTCTCTCTCTCTTGCTCTATACTTATGTATATTGTTCTCTCGCTCTCTCTTTCTCTCTCTCTCTCTCTCCCTCTCTCTCAATATACGTAGATAGATCAGCTTATATAGTTTGTGTTTGGTGTTGCGTGTTTCTCTCTCTCTCTCTTGTTCTCTTATTATTTCTCTCTCTCTCTCGCTGACTCTCTCTCTCTCTCTCGTTATCTCTATCTCTCTCTCTCTCCCTCTATTTCCTCTCTCTCTCTCTCCCTCTTCTCTCTCTCTCTCTCTCTCTTTCTCTCGCTCTCTCTCTCTCTCTCTCTCTCGCCGTATGTATAGATAGTCCAATGTGTGGATGTATGTATGTATGTATGTATGCATGCATCCATGCATGCATGCATGCATGGATGGATGGATGGATGGATGGATGGATGGATGGATGTTTGTATGTATGTATGTATGTATGTATGTATGTATGTGTGTATGTATGTATGTGCGTATATATATATATATATGTATCTCCCTCTCGGCCTGCTGTGCTTCAGAATACTTGGCCAGGTATGTATCTGAATACGAATATGCAGATGCAAATGTGAACCCAGCCCTGCAATACGCATATACTTAAAAAAATGGGGACACACACACAGCACTCCAACCTAGTAGTTTCCTGGTCCTCTCTCTCTCTCTCTCCCTCTACTTCTGTTTCTCTCTATATCTCTCTCTCTCTCTCTCTCTTTCTCTCCCTCCCTTCTTTTGTCCCCAACCATCCTGTGGTGTTGGGTCCTCGTTTTGAAGACACGGTCCCCGCGTTCCTCCTTCCTTCCTTCCTTCCTCCTCCCTCCTACTCCCCCTCCCCCCCCTCGTTCCTCCTTGCGTTTCACCCACCCAGTACAGCGCTTTGTGGCCCCCATAGGGAGCTCCACCGAAGGCCCCAGTGCCACCGCCCGCATGCGTTACCGACACTCATTTCGGCACACCCCTCGCACGCTTCGTGGCCCCATAGGGAGCTCCGACGAAGGCCCCAGTACCACCGCCCGCATGCGTTACCCACACCCATTTCGGCACACCCCTCACACGTTTCGTGGCTTCACAGGGAGCTCCACCGAAGGCCCAAGTGCCACCGCCCGCATGCGCTACCCACACCCATTTCGGCACACCCTTCACACGCTTCGTCGCCCCATAGGTAGCTCCACCGAAGGCCCCAGTACCACCGCCCGCATGCGTTACCCACGCACGGTTCGGCACGCCCCTCACACGTTTCGTGGCCCCATTGGAAGCTTTACCGAAGGCCCAAGTGCCACCGCCCGCATGCGTCACCCACACCCATTTCGGCACACCCTTCATACGTTTCGTGGCCCCATAGGGAGCTCCACCGAAGGCCCCACTGCCACCGCCCGCATGCGTTACCCATACCTATATCGTCACACCCATTACACGATTCGTGGCCTCATAGGGAGCTCCAACGAGGGCCCCGGTGCCACCGCCCGCATGCGTCACCCACGCACGCTTCGTCACACCCCTCACACGTTTCGTGGCCCCATTGGGAGCTCCACCGAAGGCCCCAGTGCCACCGCCCGCATGCGTTACCGACACTCATTTCGGCACAACCCTCACACGTTTCGTGGCCCCATAGGGAGCGCCACCGAAGGCCACACACAGTACCACCGCCCGCACGCGCCACCCACACCCATTTCGGCGCACCCCTTACACGTTTCGTGGCCCCATAAGGAGTCCACCGAAGGCTCCAGTGCCGCCGCCCGCATGCGTCACCCACACCAATTTCGTCACACCCCTCGCACGCTTCGTGGCCCCATAGGGAGCTCCAACGAAGGCCCCGGTGCCACCGCCCGCATGCGTCACCCACGCCCATTCCAGAACACCCCTCCCGCGTTTCGCGGCCCCATAGGGAGCTCCGACGAAGGCGCCAGTGCCACCGCCCGCATGCGCCCACCGCACCTTTGGCACACCCCTCACACGTTTCGTGGCCCCATGGGGAGGGAGCTCCACCGAAGGCCCCAGTGCCACCGCCCGCATGCGTCACCCACGCACGTCTCGGCGCACCCCTCACACGTTTCGTGGCCCCATTGGGAGCTCCTCCGAAGGCGCCAGTGGCTGCGTTCGCACGCGCCCACCGCACCCATTTCGGCACGGCCCCAGTGACTGCGTTCGCACGCGCCCACCGCACCTATTTCGGCACACCTCTCACGCGCTTCGTGGCCCCATAGGAAATTCCACCGACGGCCCAAGTGGCTGCTTTCGCATACGCCCACCGCCCTTTTTTTTGACACCCCTCACACGTTTCGTGGCCCTATAAGAAGTTCCTCCGAATGCGGTGCGTCCAACGAAGGTCCTCACAACTGCATATGGCTGGATCATTCGCCAAGCTATATGTTTGTGTGTCTCTCTCTCTCTCTCTCTTTCTCTTTCTGTTATCTTGCCCTTCCGTTTTCAGCAAACGGCGCGAGTGTGTTCCCAACCATCCTGTGTTGCTGGGTCTTCGTTTTGAAGAGACGGTCCCCGCGTTTTCCTTCCTCCCTTCCTCCTCCCCCCCTCCCCCCTCCTCCCGTCCCCCCCCCCAACACCCCTCACACGTTTCGTGGCCCCATAGGGAGCTCCACCGAAGGCTCCAGTGGACCGCCCGCATGCGTCATCCACCACCCAGTACAGCGCTTCGTGACCCCATAGGGAGCTCCACCGAAAGCCCCAGTGGGACCGCCCGCATGCGTCATCTTCCACCCAGTACCCCGCTTCGTGGCCCCAGGGGGGGGGCTCCACCAAAGGCCCCAGTGGGACCACCCGCACGCGTCATCCACTACCTGGCACAGCGTCTCGTGGCCCCATAAGGAGCTCCACCGAAGGCTCCAGTGGGACCGCCCGCATGCGTCATCAACCACTCACCACACCATTTCGTGGCCCCATAGAAGGCTCCACCGAAGGCCCCAATGGGACCGCCCGCATGCGTCATCCACCGCCCAGTACACCATTTCGTGGTCCCCAGCGGGACCGCCCGCATGCGCCATCCACCACCCAGTACAGCGCTTCGTGGCCCCATGAGGAATTCCACCGAAAGCCCCAGTGGGACCGCCCGCATGCGTCATCCACCACCCAATACAACGCTTCGCAGCCCCATAAGGAGCTCCACCGAAGGCCCCAGCGGGACCGCCCGCATGCGTCCTCCACCACCCAGCACAGCACTTCGTGGCCCCATAGGGAACTCCACCGAAGGCCCCAGTTGGACCGCCCGCATGCGTCACCCACCTCCCAGCTCAGCGCTTCATGGCCCCATAGATGGCTCCACCGAAGGCCCCAGTGGGACCGCCCGAGTGCGTCATCCACAACCAAGCACAGCGCTTCGTGGCCCCATAGGGGACTCCACTGAAAGCTCCAGCGGGACCGCCCGCGCGCGTCATCCACCACCCAGCACGGCGCGTCGCGTCCCCACAGGGGGCCCCATATAAGGTCTCCGTGGCGGAACTCGCACGGCGGCCAAGAAGCGGAGTTCGCGCGGCGGCGACTTTCGATTTTCGGAGGTTTTTCGTCGCATTCGACGTTTCAAAGCCGCTGTCGGGCCGCGCGTCCCGGGCGGGGGCCAGCCTGCTCACTCTCTCTGCCCCGCGCAGCGGGCGACCCGCGCGCGTCGCCGGGACCCTTTCGGGGCGACCAGCGCGCGTCGCGGGAACTCCGCGCGGCGCCGCGCCCGCAGCCTTGGACGCGGACGCGCGCGGGCAAAGAGGAGGAAGAAGATCGGGAAGGAAGCGCGCGCAATCCTCGCGAGAGGCGCGCCGACGCGGGCGTCGACATTTACGTGCGTAGGCTCACGCGCGCGCAGACTCATCCACAATCAGACTCATTCGCTCTCAATCTCTCGCACACAGACCTATCGTCTTCGCTCGCGTCGCGCGCCCCGCCACGCACGTCGGCGCGCCCCCCGCGCGGTTCGTGGCCCCATAGGGGGCGCGGGCGAATATGACATTCATAATTGCTGCATTCACAACTGCATATGGTCGGGCCCTACGCCAGGCTAATGTTTCGCCATGGTGAACAGCAGCTTCTGCATCCCACGTCGCCAAGGCCAGAATTCAATCGAAACTGTCAGAACCAGAAGTCAATCGAAACTGTCAAAATCGAAACTGTGAAACGTGCAATACTGGGCACCACGCGATGAATGCAGCTGTCGGTGGAGGCCCCGTTGGGGACACGGAGCGCGCGAGGGGTGCGCCGAAACAGGGCGGGCCCACCACGCGAAGCCTGCCACTGGCACCTGTGGTGGAATTCCCCAACGGGGCCATGAAACGCGCGAGGGGCGCGCCGAAATGGGGCGGGGCCGCCATGCAAAACTTTGCCACGAGGACCTGCGCGGGCTTCCCTGGGGCCGCGAACCGCGCGGGGACTGCGCCGACATGGGGCGGGGCCGCCATGCGAACCTTGAGACTGAAGCCTTCTGACGGATCCCCTATGGGGCCACAAAACGCGCGAGGGGTGCGCCAAAAGGGCGCGGGGCCGCCATGCGAACCCCGCCGCTGCGGCCTCCGGCGGAAGTCCCATGGGGCCACGAAACGCGCGAGGGGCGCGCCGACATGGGGCGGGGCCGCCATGCGAACCCTGTCACTGCGGCCTTCGGCGGAGGCCCCGCGGGGCCACGAAACGCGCGAGGGGTGCACCGAAAAAGGGCGGGGCCGCCACGCGAACCCCGCCACTGCGCCCTCTCGTGGAACCCCATATGGGGCCAAGAAACGCGCGAAGGGCGCGCCGAAATGGGCCGGGGCCGCCGCGCGAACCCTGCCATTGGCACCTGTGGCGGAGCCCCTTGTGACCCGCAGGCTACGGGGCCAATAGCCTGGCGAAAGACCCAACCGTGCGCAGCTGTGAATACCGCAAGTATGAATGTCATATATCGCCACGAACCACGCGAGCGGCGCGCCGACATGCGCGGCAGGGCACACAACGCGAGCGAAGACGATAGGTCTGCGTGCGAGAGACTGAGAGCGAGCGAGTCTGATTGTGGATGAGTCTGCGCGCGCGTGAGTCTACGCGCAGTCGGCGCGCCTCTCACGAGGATCGCACCCGGTTCCTTCCCGTTTTTGTTCCTCCTATTTGCTCGCGCGCGCCCACGTCCAAGGCCGCGGGCGCGGCGTCGCAAGGAGCCCCCGCGACGCGCGCTGGTCGCCCCGAAGGGGTCCCGGCGACGCGCGCGGGTCGCCCGCTGCGCGGAGCAGAGAGAGCGAGCAGGCTGGCCCCCGCCCGGGACGCGCGGCCCGAAAGCGGCCTCAAAACGTCGAATACGACGAAAAACCTCCGAAAATCGAAAGTCGCCGCCACGCGAACTCCGCCACTGGGCCGCCGCGCGAGCTCCGCCACGGAGACCTTAGGTGGAGCATACTTTGGGGACACGAAACGACGTATTGGGTGGTGGATGACGCGCGCGGGCGGCCCCACTGGGGCCTTTGGTGGAGCCCCCTTGAGGACAATGAAATGCTGCGCTGGGAAGTGGATGACGCACGCGGGCGGTCCCACTGGGGACTTCGGTGGAGCCCTCTATGGGGCCACGAAACGCGGTACTGGGTGGTGTGGGACGCATGCGGGCGGCCCCACTGGGGCCTTCGGTGGAGCTCCCTAGGTGGCCACGAAATGCGGTGCTGGGTGGTGGATGACGCATGCGGGCGGTCCCACTGGGGCCTTCGGTGGAGCTCCCTATGGGGCCACGAAACGACTGGGTGGTGGATGACGCATGCGGGCGGTCCCACTGGGGACTTCGGTGGAGCTCCCTATGGGGCCACGAAACGACTGGGTAGTGGATGCCACATGCAGGCGGTCCCACTGGGGCCTTCGGTGGAGCCCCCTATGGGGCCACGAAACGCTGCGCTGGGCGGTGGATGACGCGCGCGGGCGGTCCCGGGTCACGAAGCGCTGTCCTGGGTGGCGGGCGACGCGCGCGGGCGGCCCCACGGGGGCCATCGGTGGGGCCCCCTATGGCGCCACGAAACGCTGCACTGGGAAGTGGGCGCCGCATGCTCGCGGCCCCACTGCAGCCTTCGGCGGGGCCCCCTATGGGGCCGCGAAACGGCGCACAGGGCGGTGGATGACGCACGCGGGCGGCCCCACTGGAGCTCTCGGTGGAGCTCTCTATGGGGCCACGAAATGGCGCGCCGGGTGGTGGGCGATCGCCATCATCAACAACATGCCGACGGCGACGAGAACGACGACACCGAGGGGGGGAAGGGAGGGGCGACCAACACTTGTCGACAAAGATGGCGACGGGAATGAATGACGACGCTGATGGCGACGACGACGGCGACGATGACAAAGGGGGGGAGGGGGGGCGGACAGGAGAGGAACGCGGGGCACTGTCGTCAAAACCACAGGGCCCAAAATCAGAGGATGGCGGAGGCAGGAAAAAAAGGCGCCGCGTTTGCTGCGCAACAGCAATGCGTGTTTTAGTTGGCAATCGAACCTAGAAACTCAACATCAAGTTCCACTAGAAACCGCACAACCCCCTTCAGAACACAACTCTGCGTTTGAGAACACATGCACTTGGGCGGACTGCACCGAACACTGCGATTCCAGTTGGACGCGTTTACATTAAGTTTTGTTTAAGACCACTGCGCGCTTGTCACACGCTTGCTTCACCCTGATGCGCAACCCGCCCCCAGTAACGCCGGGGGCGCTGCATGGCGCGGCGGCGGCGGACGGCGACTGCCATCGCGACCTCGCACGCGAAGCATCAGCCACGGAACAATCCAAGCCCCTGCTGCACTGCTCAAAGAGCCAAAGACTCATGCCGCGCAAGACACTGGGGCAAACTGCGGCGGCAGCTCGCAGCACGCCAGGGCATTGAATAGAAACCCTGCATCGCGGCTCGGCAGGCATCAGCGGGCGAATAGCCGCCGAGGCCGCCCTGCAGGAAGGCGACCACCAAGAAGTCGCGCGCGGAAGGGTCGGCGCGGCACTGGGCGTCAGAAGCGAAGCTGCCGAGCACAACGCCCTCGCGCTGGATGGCCCGCTCGATCCGCGCGCGCCCCGACCTGGAATCGAAGGGGGCGGTTGGCCCCTCGGCCACGCCTCCACGCAGCGCGGCGTTGCGCACTGCGCGATTGCGGGCCAGACCCACCACGCCGGGTGGAAGGCTGGCACGCATCGGCTCGTCTGCCCCCCGAACGTTGAAGACTCGCCACTGCCTCGCCAAACCCGCGAAGGCACTGTCGCGGGGCAGCTGCCGAGAGCAGTCAGCGGCGCGGGCCCCCCCGACGCCGCGGCGCTCAATCTCGCACGCGCGGAGGGATGCCAGCGCGGGGCGGCGCCGGGCCAGCGCGCGCCAGTAGCGAACCAATGCTCGACCCGGCATCTCCCAGATCAGTCGGAACGCCTGCGGGGCGGGCGGCGCCCGCGGAGCTCGCGGCGCCCTGGGCGCGACTATCTCGATGATTCCAGCGCCAGTCGGCCCCGCTTGCGCGCGGACCAGAACGCCGCCGACGTTGGCCTCGCCCGGAATGCTCGCGCCCGCGCCACCGCAGCACCAGCGCATCTCGGCGACGACGGCCCGCCGCGACTCGAGCGGCGTCCCGCGCCGCCCAAGGAGCGAGATCTGACTGTTCAGCTTCGCCAGGCGGTCGGCGAGGAGCGAGCCACTCGGGCCCCCAGTCTGCGGGGGCGAAGCGGGCGATGGCGCAGGCGACGTAACCACGGAGCGCGCCGCCACGCTCGAACGCCACCCTCAAATACTGAATCCGCCCGCGCTTGAGCGCGACCATGAGGACCTGCGCCCCCGACCCGATCTCCTCGCAAGAATAACACAGGAGGGCCCCTCGTGGCCAGCTGTCCGCAAGCGCGACGACATCGCCCCCACGTGACCTCGTTTCATCTGCACCCGTCTCAGGGCCGATACGCGTCGCGATTATACCGACGAAACTATCCAACGCAGAGAGAGATCCGATTTTCGGCGACACAGTTCACTGGCACAGCAGATCGACGAACAACCCAGCGGCTGTCAAAAAAAAAACCAAGCACCTCAGCTTCGCACAGCACAGGTTCAACCACGCCACGAAATCTCTCGTCCGCGCCGCGATATTCATAGACTCGCCCATCAACGCGGACATAGTCATCCGCGTCAGCGACGGGACTAGCATAGAGACCCCAGATGCCAACAATTTCCTGGACAATCCCACAGACGAGAAGATCATCGCGCCCCCCGCGCTGGCGGACGCCGGGGGCGAGACGGGCGCGTTCGCGAAGTCTCTGGATCCAGATCCCGTTAACCCGAACGCGACATCCACGCAGACTGCCCTTTCTGTGACCGGGCGCGCGCTGCGTTCGTCTGCGACGAGCGCCGGCGCGCGCGGCGAACTGACTACGCCCCTGAATTTCTATCGCACGAAATGAGCGAGCACGCGCCGCCGGGGGCGAGGCGGCGGCGGGCCCGACGCCGTTGGACAGAATCGCGGGGCCCAGGAGAAGCGACTCGCCCGCGCGGAAGCATGGGCGGCCGCGGCGCAGTCGACGCCCGGGGCAAACACCCCCGATTTCGAAGCCGCGCACACTTTCGAGACCCGCGCCGCCAACCGCCAGGCAGAGCACGGCCACGCCCGCGCGACGCACGCCGAGGCCCCTGCAAAATGATTGGCGCCAAACTGTCTGCGGGGATCCACGCCTCTGCTGTTTCGATGAGAAGTTAGAGGGGTCCAGGTCCACGTCTGCCAATGTGACGATCGCCGCTCCGGGGCGCCGCCCGACGCCCGCGGCCTTCGTCGGGGCGCTGAAAATGAATGGCCCCTCTGGACACGGGCGCCAAGGCTCGAACGCGGCCTGCCACTGACCCCAAGGCCGTTCAGGAAAGCCCAGCGAAATAATCAGCAGCCCCCCTGTGGAAAAACACACACCGCCCACGGACCCCGTAAAGATACCTTGTCAAACAACCCGCGGCGATTGGGCCCCACTGGGTCGCCCGACGAGCCGCTGCCGGGCAACCGCGCCAGATTGCCGACAGCCCTCCCCCTCCCCCCACAACAGGCCCCAACGAACCGCAATCGGCCACCGGGGGAGCGCGAGCCTGCTGAACAAATTCGGACGGCGCGAGCCCTTTGAAAATTGACCATCGGACTCCCCGCGCAGTGCTAATTTGTGACCCTTTCGCCTGACGGGGTGGAAAAAATTAGCCCGACGAAGGACCCAACCACATGTAGCTGCGAGTGCCGCACTGTGGGCACCCCTTTCGGCGGAGCTCCCTATGGGGAACCGAAGCGTGCGAGGGGTGCGCCGAAATCGGTGGCGCGGACGCACGCGGACCCTGCCACTGGAGCCTTCGGTGGAGCTCCCTATGGGGCCGCGAAACGCTGTCCTGGGTGGCGGTGACGCATGCGGACCCTGACACTGAAGCTTTCGGTGGAGCTCCCTATGGGGCCACGAAACGCTGTCCTGGGTGGCGGTGACGCATGCGGACACTGCCACTGGAGCCTTCGGTGAAGTCCCCTGTGGGGCCACGAAACGCTGTCCTGGGTGGCGGTGACGCATGCGGACACTGCCACTGGAGCGTTCGGTGGAGTTCCCTATGGGGCCATTCAGCGCTGTCCTGGGTGGCGGTGACGCACGCGGACACTACCACTGGAGCCTTCGGTGGGGCTCCCTATGGGGCCACGAAACGCTGTCCTGGGTGGCGGTGACGCACATGGGCACTGCCACTGGAACCTTCGGTGGAGTTCCCTATGGGGCCACGAAACGCTGTCTTGGGTGGCGGTGACGCACGCGGACACTGCCACTGGAGCCTTCGGTGGAACTCCCTATGGGGCCGCGAAACGCTGTCCTGGGTGGCGGTGACGCATGCGGACCCTGACACTGAAGCTTTCGGTGGAGCTCCCTATGGGGCCACGAAACGCCGTCCTGGGTGGCGGCGACGCATGCGGACCCTTACTGGGGCCATCCGTGGAGCTCCAAATGGGGCCATTCAGCGCTGTCCTGGGCAGAGGTGACGCACGCGGACACTGCCACTGGAGCCGCCGGTGGAGATTCCTAAGGGGCCACGAAAATCAGTCTTGGGTGGCGGTGACGCACGCGGACACTGCCACTGGAGCCTTCGGTGGAGCTCCCTATGGAGCCATTAAGCGCTGTCCTGGGTGGCGGTGACGCATGCGGACACTGCCACTGGAACCTTCGGTGGAGCTCCCTATGGGGCCGCGAAACGCTGTCCTGGGTGGCGGTGGCACATGCGGACGCAGCCATTGGGGCCTTCGGTGAAGCTCCCTATGGGGCCACCAACCGTGTGAGGGGTGTGCCGTAATGGGTGGCGGTGACGAATGCGGACGCAGCCACTGGGGCCTTCGGTGGAGCCCCCTTACGGGGCAACGAACCGTGCGAGGGGTGTCCCGTAATGGGTGGCGGTGACGCATGGGGACGCAACCACTGGAGCCTTCGATGGGGCTCCCTATGGGGCCATGAACCGTGTGAATGGTGTGGCGAATTGGGTGGCGGTGACGCATGAGGACGCAACCATCGGGGCCTTCGGTGGAGGTCATTTTGGGGCCACGAACCGTGTGAGGGGTGTGCCGTAATGGGTGGCGGTGACGCATGAAGACGCAGCCATTGGGGCCTCGGATGGGCTCCATATGGGGCCACGAACCATGTGAGGGGTGTCCCGTAATGGGTGGCGGTGACGCATGAGGACGCAGCCACTGGGGCCTTCGGTGGAGCTCTGTATTGGGGCACGATGATGATGATGATGATGATGATGATGATGATGATGAGGATAATGATGATGATAATGATGATGATGACGATGATGATGGTGACGGTGATGC
Source organism: Prorocentrum cordatum (assembly GCA_963575745.1). Classification (NCBI taxonomy): domain Eukaryota; class Dinophyceae; order Prorocentrales; family Prorocentraceae; genus Prorocentrum; species Prorocentrum cordatum. Next base: position 243,460 of record CAUYUJ010016787.1, read on the forward strand.
TGATGGTGGGGAAAGGGAAACGGGGCAGCGGGAGGAAGGAAGGACGCGGGTTCTGTCTGCTTAAAACGAGGACCCAACACCACAGGATGGCTGGGAAAAAGACGACCAAAAACCGCGCGGATACGGTTCGGTATCAAAAATAGTGGTTGCTGATTCCATATCCACACGAGAATTCACAATCATTACCACGCCGTACAAGGCGTTCCGGTACGTTTTCAACCCCGCCAGAGTGTCGGCGAGCAAACGCTCAGGCCTGGGCATCGCGAGCAAGAACACATAAACGAACAACAACAACAACAACAACAACAACAACAACAACAACAACAACAACAAAACGCTGACGCTGGCGAAAGGATACGCTCGACAATCCAGGCGAGCATGCTTGTCGAAATCCCCAAACGCACCAACGATATATCCCCATCGGCGAGACATTCCGCGCGCCCACCACCGCGCGGCGTCAGATGCCCGCCCGTTGAGGTCGCCCCCCGCCCTGGGCCATCGACATGGCCCCCTCCGCGGCCCTGCCGACGACGGGTTCCGGCGCCGACGTCTGTCGCAACATCGCGCGCCCGCGGTCGTTCTGCGCGGCCAAGAGGCCGCTCCGCAGATCGTCGGGCAATCTTCCTCGACAACGGTCGTTGCCCCGCGGGAGAACGCCAAGGGCCCCAAGTAAGCACACCGGCTGGACTCAGACCACCACGACGACGACGAAAAGGACGGCGAGGACGACAATGACAACGGCAACCAGGACGATGACGACGACAACGTCCACGACGACTACGAAAGCGACGGACAACGACGACACGACGACGACGATGACGACAACGACGCCGACCCCAGGGAAGAGGCCAAAACCCCCAGTCTTCGATAAGTCTCGTGACTAGGGGTGACGAGAGGGGTCCTCCGAGCAACGACCGTTGCGCGCCGACGGGTGAACAGACAATCCCCGACGCCGTCCTGTCAGCGACGCTGTCGCCCTCTGCTCCAGCATAGGAGTTTTCTAACTGACGTCTGTCGCGTCGAACGAATGCGTCGGCGGTGAGAAGAAACTGCTTGCCCACATCACTACTGGCCGCCTCGCCAACAGCGACTTCGGCGCGCGTACAAGCTTCCCCGCGCGCTGTACACACGCGCGGACACGAGTTTCCTCCATGACGAATAATAATATTACGTCGGTGTGATTCGTTGCGAATCACATCGAAAAACAACACGGCGATACCAAACTGAATACGGCACCAGCCCGAGAAGCACCGCAGCCTGTTTTGAAAACCCAACGTCTGGACAACAAGGACCGCGTTTCTTTTTTGCTGTCGGCGATGACGGGCGTCATATGGGGGGGCGGGGGGGATTATGACGCAACGCCAACCCCCCCACCCCGCCGTGCGGCAATGGCACCACAGCCGCGCCCGCGCGCACGACGACGATGAGCGACGACCGACGAGCGACGACGACGAAAACGAGGACGAGGACGACGACGACGACGACGCGAGCAGCATGTAGGTGGCGATATGCCCCACTGCCCACGTGTACACCGCAATGCTCGCGTGCACCACAGCGCGCGTGTACACCACAGCGCCTGCGTACACCGGAACAGCCGTGTGCAACGCAGCGCCTGTGTACACCACAGTGCTTCCGTGCACCACAGCGCCGGTGTACACCACAGCGAAACTGTACACCGCAGCAACCATGTGCAACACAGCGCCTGTGTACACCACAATGCTTGCGTGCACCGCAGCGCTTGCGTACACCACAGCGCCTGTCTACACCACAGCATCCGAATACAACGCAGCGCTGGTGTACACCACGGCGCCTGCGTGCACAGGACAGGTAGAAGGAACATGCATGTGAAGATGTGCTGCGGGCACCTAAACGCCACGCCAAAAAAGTGATGATAATAGAATGCGACGTATTTTCCCTCCTCCCACCCCCCTTCCTCCTCCACCTCCTCCTCATTTTCCTTCTCCTCCCTCACCCTTCCCCCCTGTCGTGCTGGTCGGCACTACAGCGCACGTGCGCATTTCAGCGTGCACCGCACAATGGTCGATTCAATCCGTCCACTTGGTTCTCGGACGGCCAATTGTGCTGGAACCTCCTGGACGCCGACGGGAGGAGTTAGGATGATGCGGGCGGAGTCTGTAAGAGTCGTAGATTCCAGCGGCGCTGCTTTCTCCATAAGAACTCCTTCCTGTACAAAACAATTTGTTGCTGTGGGTCCCACAGGCGTTCCATTTTGTCATGAGGATCCCTTCGCACATTTTATATGTAATCGTGGCGCCATGTTGCACACGGTTGCTGTGGTGCACACAAGCGCCGCGGTGCACGCAGGCGCTGCAGTGCACGCAGGCATTGCGGTTTATACTGGCGTTGTGTTACACACGACTGATGTTGTGTACGCCGGCGCTGTGGTGTACGTGCGCTGTGGTGCCCACAGGCACTGTGGCACACACTGGCGCTGTGATGCACGCGGCTGCTGTGATGCACATAGGCGGCGTGGTGTGCACAGGCGCGATGGTGTACGCAGGAACTGTGGTGTACACAGGCGCTGTAGTGCACATCGCCACCTACATGCTGCTGCTAGCCGTCCTCGGTTATTCCCAAGCATTCCCAGATGCCACCGGTGCGAAACGTGACGTCATCGGCTCCCTCCCCCCCAAGATGATTGCCGTCATCGGCCCAGAATGAAAAAAACAGGCTGCAGCCGCGTCCGCGCGCACGACGACGATGAGCGACGAGCGAGGAGCGACGACGACAACGACAACGACGACGACGACGACGACGACGACGACGGCGACGACGACGACGACGACGACGATGACGGCGGCGGCGGCGGCGACGACGACGACTGCGGACGAGACTCCTATGCGGATTGCTAAGCGGACACCTATGCGGATCCCGATGTGCACGGCGGCAGTGTCCAGAGCGCACTGGGGGGGGGGAGCGTTACGTCAAGGGGGGGGGCGGCGGGGGCCATGACGCCCGTCATGACCCTAGCAATAAATAAACACGCTCAAGTGCTTGCCAAGCACTCGCAGGGCCGATGGAGGACCCCGATCTGAGAACCGCTTGGGCCACAATGAAGTCTGCGAAGAGGATGAGGTAGAGGGCAAGTGAGGAGGATGGTAAGAAGAAAAACAAGGAGGGAAGAGCCAGAGGGCGAGGAGCAGTACAAAACCATTGGAGACGGAGTGCTGGGAGGGGAATCCCTCTCCCTCTCCCTCTGTCCCTGCCTCTCTGTCTCTGTCTCTGTCTCTGTCTCTCTGTCCCTGTTGTATTGTTTCTCTCTCTCACTCTCTCTCGCTCGTTCTCTTGTGTTGTCTCTCTCTCTCTCTCTCTCTCTCTCTCTCTATATATATATATATATATATCTACGCATCGGTATACGCAAACATACAGGAATGCATACCTACATGCATGCATGCATGCATGCATGCATGCATGCATGCATACACACATAAGTACATAGATTGGTACATAAATCCATACATACCTTGCCACATATGCATACAAATGTACATACGTATATACATACATGCATGCATTAATACAGTCATACATGCATTGCCACACGTGCATGGAAACATGCATACATACACGAATCCATACATGCACTCATGCATGCATGCATGCATCCATGTGCATAGATACATAGATGCATACATACATGCATGCATGCATGCATACATACAAACATACATACATACATACACACATACATGCATACCGGCATACACACACATACATACATACACACAATAATGTATACATGCGTACATACATACAGACAGACAGACAGACCGACAGACAGACAGACAGACAGTCATACGTGCATGCATAGATACATATGGGTATACATACATGCATGTAGACATGCATGCATACATACATGCATGCATACATACATGCATACCTTCATTTGTGTATGCATGTATGCATATAGTTCATGTGCATATGCGTGCGTATACCTATGTGTATGTTTGTATATGAACATGTGTATATATATATGTATAAATATGCACAATATTGTGTATGCCTAGCTCGCTCATCCGTTCCGTGTTCTCTCCTCCTTTCGCTCCCCTTAGCTCCTTCCACTCGCCCGGCTTCTCTGCGTACCCACCTCGTCGTCGTCATAGCGGCGGACGTCGTCTACACAGTTCCCTGGAGGTAACCTGGGGCCTCTGGAAGTTCAAAGAGCTCCAAGCACACAGGCACAGAACGAGAGAAAGAGAGAGAGAGGCCACACGCACACAGAAGCACCAACAACACAAAAAACATAACAAACAAACACACACACACACACACACACAAACAAACAAACAAACAAATACACACACACACAAAAACACAAACACACACACACACACACAAACACAAACACACACACACACACACACACACACACACACAACACGAACAACAAGGAGCTTCGTCATGGCCTCCCAGCGCGTCCTCAGCAGCGCCCAGCGCGGTCTCAGCCCTCGGCCCCGACCGCCTTTGCCATCTCCTCCACGGGGGGAGGGGAGAGGAGGAGCAGGAAGAAATAGGAGGCAGAAGGGGAGAGCAAGGAGGAGAAGCAGAGGAGGGGCGAGGAGGAGGAGGGGATGCCCAGCACGGAGGAGGACGAGGAGAAAGGCAGGAGGGGAGAGGGAGAGCGGCGGAGGGAGAAAGGAGGACTGGGAAGGAACGAGGCAAGGAGAGAAGGAGAGAAGGAGAGGTGCAGGAGGAGGAGGAGGAGGAGGAGGAGGAGGAGGGGAGGGGCAGGGCGGAGGAAAGGGGGAGAGCGGAGGAGTAGGAGAGGAAGGTATGGGGGAGGGGGGGAAGGAGAGGGGGAAGCGAAGGGAAGAGACGGAGAGGAGAAGGACCCCGAGGCCGGCGCCCGAGCGTCCTCCAGCTCCACGCGCTGGCCGTCGCGCATCAGGATCGGCCCGTACTGGCCCTCGCGCTCGGCGGGGGGCCACACAGCAGTGGTCACGGGCGCAGACGCACGTGCGGACGTCCGCTTCTGGCGGCGCCCACACGAGCACTAGACCATCAGGACATGCTAGCACCACGTGTCCTCCTTGGAGCCGCGCGTCCGACCCGAACATCTGGCACAGCCATCCGTAAGCAGATCGTCTTCCGAACGTTACGCCCAGTAAGCGCCCGCCAAAGAGCACATACCATAAGATTTCTCAGCGCGCGCATCGCCCCTAGGGTGCAGACGCACACAGTATGTTTGGGCGATGCGGATAGAAGCCTCCAGATGGGCTCCAAGCAGATGGGATCGGAGAATCGCGCCGCACCGCCGATGCATCGACGATGCATCGGCGACGCATCGGCGACGCATCGGCGACGCATCGGCGGCGCTGAGGTGGAGAAAGTCGAGTCCCACATCGAGCCGCATCGCCGATGCATTACCGATACGGCGCGATCCTCCGACCCCGTCTAGTAGTACCCCAGTTGGGAGTCGTAGACACACAGGGGTGGCGCGGGGGGGGGGCTTCTAAGAAGGCGGCGGGGCTTCTAAGAAGACAGGGGGGGCTTCCAAGAAGCTCGTTCGGTCTCTGAGAAGGTTTCTCAGAAGCAGGGCGGGTTTCTAACAAGCCCGCGGCCTTCTTAGAAGCCCCACCGCCTTCTTCGAAGACCACCTGCTTCGCGCCACCCCCTTGTGGGCACCGCCGACTCTTGCACGCACGCGCGCGCGTGTGCACTGAATCTACGCGGGCGATCCGTATGCAATGTCCGGAGTGCGATGGCAGCGGCATCGCGTCGGCTGGCAGTAAAAACATATGGTAAAGCACACTCGAAACACTCCGAAACATGTGCACCGTCAAGGGTGTTACGTGTATGCAACACACATGTAGGTACATGGATGTAAGCATTTGTATAAACGTGCGAATGCGATCTCCAAATAAACATCTAAATATATGCCTAGGTATACTTTATATGTATATAAATGTAACGACGCGCCTGTCTAAGCACGATTACGATTCAACCAAGGTCGATGTATAAACATTGCCGACCATATCTATATACATATATATATACACAGACACACCTACAGAGAGCTGCTCGATCAGACTATCGATGCGCAGAAAAAAAAAAAAAAAAAAAAAAAAAAAAAAAAAAAAAAAAAAAAAAAAAAAAAAAAAAAAAAAAAAAAAAAAAAAAAAAAACGAACTTGTTTAATTGAGTCTGCAATCGTGCTTTGAGCGCGTGGAGCGCCCAAAGGCTCATAAAGTTGCAAGTGCTCAGGTGTTGATCTCACTCGATCGATCCCACTATCGACCTGGCGGCCAGTCTTAGCACCAGTGAATTTAGCGATCTATCCCACAATCGATCCCACGAGCGATCTCACGATCGATCCCTCGATCAAACTCACTACCAATATCACAACCAACCTCGCTATCGATCTCATTTTTGATCTCACTATCGGTCCCATTTGAGCGACCTCATTATCGATCTCACTATCGACTTCACTATCGATACCGAGGCGGGACACCCAAGGCCACCGCCCGCCCACCGCCGACGGAACACCGACGGGACACCAACAGGACACCAACGGGACACCACAGGACACCACAGCGGGACACCCCGGGCCACTGCGAGCCCACCGAGGGCGGAGAGGCAGTCCAATGCATCCGAATCGCCATAGCGACTGCGGGGTCATTCCTCTCGCGCGCCCACGCAGCTTCGCCTCGCCCGCGCGCATGACACGAACAAGAAACCGAAACCGATTTCCTGGTTGGGGGCACTCCACTCCACTGCGATCTCAACCCCCGACCCCCGATGTACATATACGACCACTCTACGGGTGATATGGATGCTGGGGGGTGAAAAGGAAAGAACCAACTGCTGGCAAATGCGATGGGTGTGCTGATGACGATGCTGGTGACGCGCCCTCGAGTTAGCGACGACGCGTGATGACGATGTTGCACTGCGATGAAATGTCACTATCGCCCCTGGTGTTGATCTCACTCGATCGATCCCACTGTCGACCTGGCGGCAAGTCTTAGCACCAGTGGATTTAGCGATCTATGCCACTATCGATCCCACTAGCGATCTTACTATCGATCCCACGATCAAACTCACTACCAATGTCACAACCAACCTAGTGGAGTGCCCCAAGGCTCAAGCAGCCTCGAACAAAAATGAAGGGCATCTAAAACTCTTTCAGGGCCCAGAAACCCCGGTTTCTCGGGCACTGCTGGACGCTGCAGGACGCGCCCTGGGGTGCTCCGCGCGGGCCTCCGGGACGGCAAACCCTGCCAAGGAGGGCCCCCAAACAGGCCCTCGGACACATGGTTCATCTCAGGATCAAGGCGAAAAGTACGGTGGTTGCGACGCACGCCGCGCGAGGCGGTTCATGGGGCCAAAATGCTCACGGTTCGGGTGCACGCTGCGCTGATGCTACCCCTCGCCGTGCACTACTGCTTGCTACTTGCCTGCTTTGCAAACCTGGCGATCCCACACCAGGCCCAAAAAACGATCCAAGAGGGCTCCAAGTCGGCCCAAATACGATCCCAGACGCCGGCGAAGGCCCCAAGATGGCCGAAGAGCCACGCAAGACGCTCCAAGAAGACTCCAAGAGGCCCCCCAAGAGGGCCCCGAGATGCCAAAAATGCTGATTATCATGTGGTCTTTGAAGGACGTTACTGTTCTCGCCTTTTCTGGTTGTCGACGCTCCAAGACGGCCTACGAGGCCTCCAAGATCGCCCCAAGACGGACCAAACGGCGCCCAAGGTCGCCCGCAGACGGCCCAGGATGGCCCCAAGACGTCAAAGAGGCCCCCCAAAACAGCCCAAGACGGGCCCAAGAGAGGCCAAAGAGAGACCCCAAAGGGGAATACGAACTAACAGTCCGAGCCCTTCGCCCCGAGATGGCCCCCAAGACAGCCAGCAAGCCAACCGACAAGAGACCCCCAGAAGCCAAAGGAGGCCCCCAAGATGCCCAAATCAGGCCCCAAGAGGTCCCCGAGAGACCCCGAGTGGCCCCCAGGACACCCCAAAACCAGATGCAAACCCGAGAGGCCTCCCAAAAGATCCCCACAGGTATCCCAGAGGCCTCTGCCCTACAACCCAGAAACGGTGGCGGGGGATGGGCCGAAGGCCACTCTCTCTCTCTCTCTTTCTCTCTCTCTTTCTCTCTCTCTTTTTCTCTCTCTCTCTCTCTCTGTCTCTCTCTCTCTCTCTCTCTACACACACACATATACATACAGACAGACAGACAGACAGACAGACAGACAGACAGACAGACATGCATGCATGCATGCATGCATACATAGATACATACATACACGCACGCATGCATGCATGTATGCATAAATCCATACACATATACATACATGCATACACACATACACACATATGCATACATACATACATACATACATACATACATACATACATACAAATATACATACATACCTACATACATACATACATACATGCAAACGTACATACATGCATGCATACATGCATACATACATATATATATATATATATATATATATATTATATATATATATACATATGCATGCATGCATACATGCATGCATGCATGAATACATACCTGCATGCATGCATGCATGCATGCATACATACAGAAATGCATACATGCATGCATGCATACATACATACATGCATAACTACATAACTACGTACATGCAGGCATACACAAATGCATACGTGCATACATGCATACATGCATACACGCATACATGCATACGTACATGCATGCATACATACATGCATACATACATGCAGGCCTGCATGCATGCATGCATACACACATGCATAACATGCATGCATGCATGCATACATACCTGCATGCCTACCGACCTGCCTACCTGCATGCATACATACATCGAAACACACATGCATAGCATGCATGCATGCATACATACCTACATGCCTACCTATCTGCCTACCTACATGCATGCATGCATGAACACGTGCATACATACATGCAAGCATGTAGTCGTACATGCACACGTACAAATATATATATATATATATATACATGCATGCATGCACATATACATACATACATACATACATACATACATACATACATACATACATACATACATACATACATACATACATGCATAGATGCATACATGCATAAACACAGCCAGACAGGCAGACGTGCATGCATGCATGCATAAATAAGTACGGGCATATATGCATGCATGCATGCATACATACACACACAAATTCACGGATGCATGCACGCATGCATGCATGCATGCATATTTATACATAGTACATACATGCATGCATGCATGCATATATACATGAATACGTGCATGCATACATGCATACATGCATGCATGCATGCACATATACACACATGACAAAGATAACAAGCAAACAAATAAACAAACACACAAACAAACACACATACATACTTGACCTACATACAGACAGACAGACAGACAGACCAGACAGACAGACACAGACAAACAAGACTGCATTGGCGCTCCGAGCCATGCACTTTAGTCCTTGAGGTTTGACATGCAAACAAGAAGGCAATGAGGTAAAACGGAACATTCAACGATAACTCGTTGTTGCCTTCTCCAGCTCGTCGCTGAAATAATGAGTTCGTCATCCTTCCCTGATGTTTCCTCTTCCTCTTCCTCGTTCTCGCCCTACCCTGCGCATTCGTCCACATCCTCAGCTTTTTTTGTGGAGGCTCCTCTTGGGGGCCTCACGAAAGCTTTTCAGGGCTTGTTGGCGTCTGTTGGAGACCTCCAGGGTTGCTTCGGGGGCCTCTGGGTGCTTCCTCGGGCCAACCTGCTTCCAACCGCGGTTTCCCTGAACGACCGGGTCACGATTTGGAGCGATTCGAGGGGCTTCTTGGGGCCATCTTGAGTCGTGATGGAGCACTCTTGGTTGAATTTGGGGGCGAGTCTCTGGCCCCCTGGGCGGTCTCGGATGCCCCAAGACCGAAGAACAGAGCATTCCCCAAAATCGTACAAAACTGTAGGATATCCATGCGTTAATGCGCTTCGAGTGCCTGTCGGGGTCTTCTTTGGGTCGTCTTCGGGCGTCTGCGGAGTGTCCGGGGCCTGTGGCCTCTCGCGATGCGACCGCTCTCCTGACCGATTCGGGCCTCTGTCCAGGCCCAACGGAGGCTTCGGGAGCCCCGGAAAGCTCAGGGAGCCGTCTGCGAGGGCGTCCAGGGAGCCCCTGGGGCCAAGGATCCGGGGGGTCCTGTTCCGAGGGGGGGTCACAGGGTCAATGGTTATGAAAAGACAAAGATGGGAATGTGTGTATACATGTATCGTTGTATGTATGTGTGTAGGTAGGTAGGTGTAGGTGTAGGTGTAGGTGTAGCTGTAGGTGTAGGTGTAGGTGTAGGTGTAGGTGTAGGTGTAGGTGTAGGTGTAGGTGTAGGTGTAGGTGTAGGTGTAGGTGTAGGTGTGGGTGTGGGTGTAGGTGTGGGTGTGGGTGTGGGTGTGGGTGTGGGTGTGGGTGTGGGTGTGGGTGTAGGTGTAGGTGTAGGTGTTGGTGTATGGATAGGTGTGTGTATGTATGTATGCATGCATGTGTGTATGTACGTGTGTATGTATGCATGTATGTATGTATGTCTGTCAGTTTGTTTGTCTGTCTGTCTGTCTGTCTGTCTGTCTGTCTGTCTGTCTGTCTGTATGTATGTATGTATGTGTGTGTATGTGTGTATGTGTGTATATGTGTATGTGTATGTGTATGTGTGTTTGTGTGTGCATGTATGTGTGTATGCACGTACGTGCGTATGCGTGTCTGCATACGTACATGTGTATGCATGCATGTGTATACATATATACATATAGGTAGATAGGTTGGTATGCAGACCTTGTATACACACAATCCGTGTATGTAAACATATATTATGAGTACATACAAATGCACGCGTGCATACATACATACATACATACATGCATACTTACTTACGTACATACAGGCATGCATACGTACATACAAACACACGCATACAGGCATACAAACACATGTGTATATATATATATATACATACAGGCATACCTACCTACCTACCTACATACATACATACATGCATACATACATACATACACACATACAGACAGGCAACCAGACAGACAGACAGACGTGCATGCATACATGCATGCATATATATATATAGACATATGGAAGCACATACATGCATACATACATGTAAACATACATACACGTAGACATATCCATATGCATGCATGCAACATGTATACATACACATATACATGCATACAACCAAACACGTGTTCCTGTATGCATGCAGACCTACATACACACACACACACACATGCAGGCACGCATCCATAGATACATGCATACGGGCATATGTACATACACGCATACCGGCATGTGTACGTACATACATGCATGCAGACATACATACATATAACCATATATAAACACATATACGCATACCTACATACATACCAGCATAAATGCATGCATGCTGATATACATACATACATGCATAGCATAACAGAACACAACAGATCATTGAAATTGCACAACATGCTAAAATAAAGCATGCTGTAACATATCATTGCATAACATACCGTATCATATCATATAATTACCCTGTGACGTACCCAACCCATGAAACGAGGAGTTGGCCGTATTGACAATCAACTAAATGTGTAAGCTACTTGGGAGGCGTCACTGTGCTGGGCCCCGCAAGCAGGCGTCGAAAGTGGCGACAGTTTCACAGATCACAGCCCCCCCAGGGATGGCGAGGTCTAATTTGAATCTGCGTGTGGCGTCACTGTGCTGGGCCCCCCAGCAGGCCTCGAAAGTGGCGACAGTTTCACAGATCGCAGCCCCCCAGGGATGGCGAGGTCTAATTTAAATCTGCGTGTGGGTACCCACTGTGCTGGGCCCCGCAAGCAGGCCTCGAAAGTGGCGACAGTTTCACAGATCGCAGCCCCCCAGGGATGGCGAGGCCTAATTTGAATCTGCGGTGGGTACCCACTGTGCTGGGCCCCCCAGCAGGCCTCGAAAGTGGCGACAGTTTCACAGATCGCAGCCCCCCAGGGATGGCGAGGTCCCATTTGAGTCCGCCGTGGGTACCCACTGTGCTGGGCCCCCCAGCAGGCCTCGAAAGTGGCGACAGTTTCACAGATCGCAGCCCCCCAGGGATGGCGAGGTCCCATTTGAGTCCGCCGTGGGTACCCACTGTGCTGGGCCCCCCAGCAGGCCTCGAAAGTGGCGACAGTTTCACAGATCGCAGCCCCCCAGGGATGGCGAGGTCTAATTTGAGTCCGCCGTGGGTACCCACTGTGCTGGGCCCCCCAGCAGGCCTCGAAAGTGGCGACAGTTTCACAGATCGCAGCCCCCCAGGGATGGCGAGGTCTAATTTGAGTCCGCCGTGGGTACCCACTGTGCTGGGCCCCCCAGCAGGCCTCGAAAGTGGCGACAGTTTCACAGATCGCAGCCCCCCAGGGATGGCGAGGTCTAGTTTGAATCTGCAGTGGGTACCCACTGTGCTGGGCTCCTCAGCAGCCCTCGAAAGTGGCGGCAGTGTCACAGATCGCAGCACCCCAGGGATGGCGAGGTCTAATTTAAATCTGCGGTGGGTACCCACTGTGCTGGGCCCCGCAGCAAACCTCGAAAGTGGCGACAGTTTCACAGATCGCAGCCCCCCAGGGATGGCGAGTTCCCATTTGAGTCCGCCGTGGGTACCCACTGTGCTGGGCCCCCCAGCAGGCCGCGAAAGTGGCGACCGTTTCACAGATCGCAGCCTCCCGCAGGGATGGCGAGGTCACATTTTGAGTCCGCCGTGTGTCCCACTGTTGCTGGGCCCCCCCAGCAGGCTGCGAAACGTGGCGCAGTTTCACAGATCGCACGCCCCCCAGGGGATGGCGTTGTGGTCCCAATTTTTGAGTCCGCCGTGTGTACCCACTGTGCTGGGCCCCCCAGCAGCCCTCGAAAGTGGCGACAGTTTCGCAGATCGCAGCCACCCAGGGATGGCGAGGTCCCATTTGAATCCGCCGTGGGTGCAGACTGTGCTGGGCCCCTCAGCAGCCCTCGAAAGTGGCGACAGTTTCACAGATCGCAACCCCCAGGGATGGCGAGGTCTAATTTGAGTCCGCCGGGTACCCACTGTTTGCTGGGCCCCCTGCAGGACTCGAACGTGGCGACAGTTTCACAGATCGCTGCCACCCAGGGATGGCTAGGTGCAGTTTCAATCCGGCCGTGTGTACCCATCTGTGAGGGCCCCCCCAGCAGCCCTTCGAATGTGGCATGTGACGACAGTTTCTCAGATTCGCTGCCCCCCAGGATTGGCGAGGTCACATTTGAGTCGCCGCGGGTTACCCACTGTGTGGGCCCCCCAGCAGGTCTCGAAAGTGGCGGCGGTTTCACAGATCGCATCCCCCCAAGGATGGCGAGGTCACATTTGAGTCCGCCGTGTGTACCCAGTGTGCTGGGCCCCCCAGCAGGCCTCGAAAGTGGCGACCGTTTCACAGATCGCAGCCCCCCAGGGATGGCGAGGTGCAATTTCAATCCGCCGTGTGTACCCACTGTGCTGGGCCCCCCAACAGGCCTCGAAAGTGGCGACAGTTTCACAGATCGCAGGTCCCCCAGGGGATGGCGAGGTGCATTTTCATTCTGCAGTGTGTCCCCACGGGTGTGGGCCCCCCGGAGGCCTTTCGAACGTGGCGACAGTTTCACAGAATCGCAGTCCCCCAGGGATGGCGAGGTGCAATTTCAATCCGCCGTGTGTACCCACTGTGCTGGGCCCCCCAGCAGGCCTCGAAAGTGGCGACAGTTTCACAGATCGCAGCCCCCCAAGGATGGCGAGGTGCAATTTCAATCCGCCGTGTGTACCCACTGTGCTGGGCCCCCCAGCAGGCTTCGAAAGTGGCGACAGCTTCACAGATCGCAACCCCCCATGGATGGCGAGGTGCAATTTCAATCCGCCGTGTGTGCCCACTGCGGTGGGGCCCCCAGCAGGCCTCGAAAATGACGACAGTTGCGCAGATCGCAACCCCCCAGGGATGGCGAGGTGCAAATCCGCCGTGTGTACCCACTGTGTTGGGCCCCCCAGCAAGCCTCGAAAGTGGCGACGGTTTCACAGATCGCAGCCCCCCAGGGATGGCGAGGTGTAATTTCAATCCGCCGTGTGTGCCCACTGTGCTGGGCCCCCAAGCAGGCCTCGAAAGTGGCGACGGTTTCACAGATCGCAGCCCCCCAGGGATGGCGAGGTCTAATTTGCGTCCGCGGTGTGTACCCACTGTGCTGGGCCCCCCAGCAGGCTTCGAAACTGGCGACAGTTTCACAGATCGCAGCCCCCCAGCTGACACGCAGCGACGAGCGAGGTAAAAGGCAGGGGGGAAGAGAGGGGCGGGAAGGAAGGAAGTAAGGAAGGAGACGCGCGAGCAGTGCTCTATTCAAAACGAGAACCCAACGCAGGAGGGTTGGGAAAAAGAGGGGACCTCCCAGAGGCATCCGGGCGCCCTGCCCCAATGCGGCCCCAAGGTTCTCCCAGAGTTTCTCGAGGCGCCCCCCAGATGTCTGTGGAGACTCCCGAGAGGCTCCCAGGAGGCACCAAGAGCCCCCCGAGAGGCCCCGATATATTCCCAAAACGCTGCCAAAATGTTCCCAGAGGCGCCCCAACAGCCCACGGCCTGCATCCAGGAAACATTTTGACCCATGGCGCAGGCATAGTCAATAATTATTTTTTTCAGAATTACCCCCCGTTTATTTTTGCACAGCAGACCATACTTCTGCCCCCCGTCACCACCGAAGACAGATCCGAGGAAGCCTTCGAGAACCCAAAGTCTTAGAACACCTAATGGCAATTTATGATGTTATGGTTTGCGCATTTCCCTTTTTCTATGCGTTCCCGAGGCGCGCAGGGACTCCAAGAAGGTCGCTAGATGCACCAAGCATTTCAACACTGTGGATTCCATGCGTTAGCCTGTCGAGCCTAGCTAGAACTTGAGCGCGCGCGAAGCGCTCGCGATGATTTCAGTGTGTATATATACATATGTATATATACATATGTAGATGTATATATATATATATATATATATATATATACACATACATATCGAAGGGCCGCATTTGCCCACTGGGGGTGGGATACGTGCTCCCGCACATGTGGGAACCAACATGCTGAATTGACGAGTAGAGGACTCAAGTGGGCGGGCTTGCTCGGACAATGCCCTGGCAGTGCAAGGTTGCTGTGAGCGGGCTTTCTCGGACTGTGTTTGGGCAGCTTGTGGGTTCTTTGGCAGTGCTCTTTAATAGTCTCGCACTTTACAGTTGGAGGCATAAGTTAACCTGTTCTGGCTAGTCTCATGCACTCTGTCAGAAGTGATTAAATCCCTGCCAACGACGCCGTAAAAAAATGTTGTGGTTGGCGCCGCGGGGATCCAATGTGCCCTTGGGATGAAGTCAGGTCTGACAAGTCCGAGACATGTCGGAGACGGGTAAACGCGCCATCACGCGGATAGGCATTTTCTTATAAAAGTGGCGTTCGTAGAGCCTTCCTGTGCACTGATCTACCGGCTGCATGACGTGGGATTTTGAGCACCAAGCCCGAGCGGTAGTTCACTTGTAATGTCTCCTTTTTTGGCGGTTGTAATGGTCTTCCCTTTTCCGACGCTGTCTGTGCGGTGGGGCACGGAAGTTGGCCAAGCTTCCGCGTCCGCTGTATATTCGCCTTATACAATCCGCCTCATACACCGCGATAATCAAGAATACGAATGTCACCTATACGTTTTCATTTTTGTCTCTTAATGATCATCATCATCATCATCATCATCATCATCATCATCATCATCATCATCATCATCATAATCATAATCATCACCATATTCAGCATCATAATCATTATCAGCATGATCGTCTTTCGCATCATCATCAGTATCGTCATTGTCATTGTCATCATCTTCGTCGTCATCACCACCACCATCAGCACCACCACCATCATCGTCGTCATCATCAACACTACAAACATCACCAGCATCATATCCCTCCACTTCCGTCGCCTTTGCCTTTCGCCCCCCGATACCCGGCAGCAGGTTCTCGGGTGCGGGCCACGACACCGAATGCGTGAGCTGCGGACCGCGGGCGGGGATGCAGAGGAATACGGTCTGGAACTTGTGTTTTGCGTGTCACGCCGCCAGTTTTTGTCCACCGCGCTTCGGCGCGACACGTTACCAATTTCCCCATTCGAAAGCGTCGACGTTCCGAATGTTTCCCAACTCCCCGCCCCGAGGAGCGGAGCGACACGTTATCCGCTTGCACTGGATAGAGGGTTGCCCGTGCCGCCGCCGCGACACGCTAAGCAAAAGCTCCCGACCGTAAAATGACGAGGTGGCCGAGCAGGGAGGGGGGATCGCGGCCACCACTACCTACGTGGGGCGTCCCAGAAGAGCCACCCCTTCGAAGAACCGACACGTGAACATTTCGGCTCCAGCGAAGGCTGGCGGAATGCCGACGGAAACCCTCGGGAGCAAGGCATTGGCGGCCTCGCCAGCGGAGGCCGGCAAAACGTGAACCTCTGAGGGAGGTCAATGCCAGCATACCCAGGGGTCCGAGCGAATGCAGAATTGATGCATTAATGCAGATACAGGAGAGAGAGAGAGAGAGAGAAAAAAAAAGAAAAGAAAGAGAGAGAGAGAGAGAAAAAAACATTAAACATAAAAAGTTACCCTGGCGAAGGACCCAATCATGCGCAACCGTGAATACTGCGTTTTGGGCACCGCTTTCTGTGGAGCCCCATATGGGGCCACGAACCGTGTGAAGGGTGTCCCAAAATTGGCGTCGGGCGCATGCGGCTTGTGCCACTGGGGCCTTCGGTGGAGCTCCCTATGTGGCCACGAACCGTGTGAGGGGTGTGCCAACATGGTCGTCGGGCGCATGCGGCCTGTGCCACTGGGGCCTTCGGTGTAGCTCCCCCTGGCGCCACGAACCTTGTGAGGGGTGTGCCAACATGGGCGTCGGGCGCATGCGGCCTGTGGCACTGGGGCCTTCGGTGGAACTCCCCGTGGCGCCACGAACCGTGTGAGGGGTTTGCCACAATGGGTGCCGGACGCATGCGGCCTGTGCCACTGGGGCCTTCGGTGGAGCTCCCTCTGGCGCCACAAACCGCGCAATGGGTGTGCCAGAATGGGCGTCGGGTGCATGCGGCTTGTGGCACTGGGGCCTTGGGTGGAGCTCTCCTATAGGGCGAGGAACCGTGTGAGGGGTGTGCCAACATGGACGTCGGTCGCATGCTGCCTGCGCCACTGGGGCCATGGGATGGGGCCCCCTATGGGGCCAACGACCCGTGTGAGGGGTGTGCCAGAAAGGGGGTTTGGCGCATGCGGCCTGTGCCACTGGGCCCTTGGGTGGAGCTCCCTGTGAGGTCACGACCCGTGTGAGGTGTGTGCCAAAATAGGCGTCGGACGCATGCGGCTTGGCTCAAGGCCAGGTCCCTGGTTCAAGGAGGCTCGAGCAGGTGGCTCAAGCAGGTAAGCCCTGGCAACCTCTCGGTCTTCTTGCGTGGTTCGGGCACTTAGGAAGGGCCACGGTCAACATGAACGAGGGCAGGAAGCTCAAGGCGAACGGCAGCAACGCCGACGCGCCTGATAAGAAGATCGCGCGTGCTGGTGACAAGGAACATGATAAAAAAGGAGGACGTGTAAGGTGAATGGGTGCAGAAAGCCGACGAAGAGGACGAGGTTCGCGAGGAGGAGTAGGGGGGGCAGGCGGAGGAGGACGAGGCCTTGGACATGAAAAGCATGCTGAACAACATAAAGAATATGATGAAAGGTATGAGCCAGGACTTAAAGGACCCGAAGAAGGAGGCAACCATGGCCAAAACTTTCGCGCAGCAGGCGAAGCGGTCTGCGAACACGGCAGAGCAAGCGGTGAGGGAGATCAAGGATTCGGTTGAGGGGGTCAGGGAAGAGGTGAACCAGCTAAAGGATACAGCAGTCAAGAAGGACGGCTCACCACAGCTGGTCAAAGACGAGCTCTCAGACTTGGTTAAAAACGTCAAGAAGAAAGAGGCGCCGAGGACTTCGTCGGTGTCGCGTTGGGCTGGTAAGGAGGGCGCCACCGCGGACAACGGGGTGGGGAAAGGAGTACAATTCGAGGACCAGCATTTGAGAACCATCTATTTCGGCAGTTTTCCCGAATACACCATGGGAGGCATCATTAAGGAGAACTTGGAGGAATGGACAAGGGAGGTGTAAGATGAGGTGGAGAAAGGTTTGCGCTTTTGGTGCGTTTGCGTCAAGGGTGGCAGTACGGTTTAAGACAAAAGAGTCGATGTGAAAGTTTTTGGCGGCAATGCGGGGCAAGGAGAAATTCTTGACGCTTCGCGTATCCTCACCAGCCCATCCTACACCAGGCACTCGAACGAAGAGCGCCGATGATCGGCAGCTGTTCTTCTCCCCCTTGTCCTCCTTCTCCTCCGCCTTCTTCCTCCTCCTCCTCTCCTCCTCCCTCTCCTCCTCCTCTTCCTCCCCCTCCTCCTCCTCCTCCTCTTCCTCCGCCTCTTCCTCCTCCCTGGCGGCGTCTTGGAGGTATCTTCGAACGGCTTGGTGGGCTCTTGGGCCTTGCGGGCGGGCGGGCGGCGCTCCGCCCGCCCGCGCGCAGGGCCCAAGGCCCAAGAGGAGAGTCAGTAAAAACAATGATTTTGGCTTCCTCGCCGAGGCCGTTTTGGACGCTCTGACCGCTCGCGCCCCCCCCCCCCCC
>CAUYUJ010016788.1:0-40000 GCA_963575745.1 Prorocentrum cordatum
CGGCAAACGAAGGGGCCGAGTCGGTTCGGCCTTTCTGTGCGCACGCACGCACGCACACGCACGCACACGCACACACACACACACACACACACACGCGCGCACGCGCGCACACACACAAACACAAACACTGACACATACACTGACGCACACACGTACACATGTACATACACACACACGTACACATACACATGCACATACACACATACACATACACATGCACATGCAAATACACATACGCACGCACGCACGCTTGCACGCACGCACGCACCCACGAACGGACACACGCACACACGCACGCACGCACGCACGCACGCACGAACGCGCACACACACACACACACACAAACACACACACACACACACAAACACACACACACACAAACACACACACACACACACACGCGCACGCACGCACACACACGCACACACACGCAAACGCACACGCACACCCACACACACACACACACCCTCACACACACACACACGCACACACACACTAACACACTAACACACTTACACTTACACACTTACACACTTGCACACATCAGCACACCTTTACAAACATTTACACACACTAACACACACTTTCACACACTTTCACACACACACACACTTACACACAAGTCGCAACGTAAAGCTGCGAGGATGGGGCTGCGCCAAGGAAGTGGATCCACTGGCGGCAGCTTGCTGCCGATTTGCCTACTCGGAGGAGGAGGGGGGAGGAGGAGGAGGAGGAGGAGGAGGAAGGAGGTAGAGGAGGAGGAGGAGGAGGAGGAGGAGGAGGAGGAGGAGGAGGAGGAGGAGCGGAGGGAGGAGGGAAGAGCACCCCATATATCCGATGTCGTGCTGTTGGTCCCACGACGTCGATCCCTGGAAATCTCGACCATGTCCCCAGGACGTGTATTGCAGTTTTGTCGACGGCACGAGGGCCACGAGACCTCACAACGCTGTGATCGTTCTGCTGGTGGATATCACCACGGGCGGGCTCGTAAACCATCCCGCGCTGCGCTGACGCCCCGCGCCCCGCGCGCGCAAGCCGAGCGGCGCTGTATCCATCTGGGCCCGTCGTTGAGGAAGGCGTCCTCGAAGTGCGCGGTGGCCGGGGTGCTGCGCGGCGCTGCTTTTGACGAGCAGGCTCGGGCGACCAGCGCTGCCGCAGGCGCCCAGAGGAGGCGCCCGACTCAGTCGGGCACCTTGGGGAGCTGCGCGATACGCCACGCCGCCAGCGCCGCGAATTCGGAGATGCTGCCCTCGAGAGCGCGCGCGCAGGCGCGCGTGCGAGGTGAGAGGGCGGGGCGGCTGAAGCGCAGGAGTGGAGGTGGGCGGGCGTCTGTACACAGAGGTCCTTCCCTCGGCCGTGCTCTTAAAAAAAGGCCTCGGCAAGGTCGAGAAAGTCTGCTGCTGGATCACGTTTCCAGTAGTCGTGGGCGCTCCTGAACTCCTGCGCGCGATCAATGACTCTGCAAAGGGTGGTGGGAATACGCACGCGCTTCGCGATGGCCTCGTGAACGCCTGGAGGGAGCTCGCACTTCCAGGTCCTCGCTTTAGGACATGCCTTCCCAGGCAAGAGCCAGTGACGTACTCGACGGGCGCCCCGTTGTGCCATTCTGCTTGAAGCGCGCGGGTGTCGCGCGCACGCGGCGAAACACGAAAATGCGCAGGGTCCCCAGCGAAGCGAGGCAAACAGCAAGATGTCGGCGGCGATGGCTGCGATGGCGAATTGGAGAATATGAGAACGGCGGAGGCCCAGGGGGAGTCCTTTTCCTCCTCTGTCTCCTCCTCCTCCTCCTCCTCTTCCTCCTCTTCCTTATCTCCGCCTCCTCCTCCTCCTCCTCCTCCTCCCCCTCCTGGTCGTCGTCGGTGTCTTTCAGGGTCAGCCGCACCGGCCGTCAGGCCTTCATAATATCAGAACGGCGGAGGTGTGGCATGGCGGGGAGGATGGCATAGTCCAGCGGATCCTCGTGGGCCGTCTCGATGCGACCGCCCCAGGAGAGATATCATCATGGGTCGCATCCAAAGCTAGGGCACACATATATGATTTCTCGTCACGACGCCGTTGGACACATATGAGCGCCGCACCAGGCCACCGCCATTGCGTCCGTCATTGGTTTCTGCGGCAGCTCGGCGTGAGCTGCCTCCAGCGCAAGTAGCGTTAGGCCTGGCGGTGTCCCGGATGTAGCTCCCCACCGCACGGCTCGAAGATGTCGACGGTGCGCAACGACTGGCCTCGACTATGGCAACAGGGCAGGGCTGTGTTCGAACCTGTATGGCACAATAGTCGAACCCGAGCCGAACCCGAGCCGAACCGAGCCGAGCCCGAGCCGAAACCGAGCCGAACCGAGCCGAGCCCGAGCCGAAACCGAGCCGAACCGATCCGAGCCCGAGCTGAAACCGAGCCGAACCGAGCCGAACCCGAGCCGAACCATCGGGACGAACGAACCCACGCCGGCCTCGACGAACATCCAGCAGACTCAAGTAGCGTCAGGTCTGGCGGTGTCCCGATCTGTAGCTCCCCACCGCACGGCTCGAAGATGTCGACGGTGCCGGGGTCTTCGGGCCCGCGAGCGCCACGCAGAGGGCGCCCTAGGCGTCTCCTTCGCCAGGCCGGCCACCACGAGGTGCGTCGCCCCTCCCGTCCTGCCGGGGCTCGGGACAGCCAGCCAGGGAACGCAGCAGCTGCTACCCCCTCTCGGATGGGAGAGCTGGTCTCAGTCATGCTGGAAGAGAGAGAACTGCCTGTGCCAGAATGTGGTCTGAGCCAAAAGTGGGAAGAGCAAGAGGTACCGATACCGCCAATCCCTGGACCTCTCCTGGGGTGTGTTACGACCAGGATTTCGAGGCGAATCCAGCGGTGGTGACGAGGCCCTCCCAGGAGGCCCAGGAAGTGGAAAACGAGGGAGGGCTATCGGTATGAGTACCTTTCCCTCCTCTGGAAAACGGCTGTTCCCAAGACTGGTCTTTCATCCGGATTCATTGTTCACGCTCCCGGGGCCCGGTGAGAGCCACCGACGGCCCGAAGGCCGAGAACTGCCAAACACCCGCCGTCGGGAGGAGGGAAGAGGAGAACGGGGGAGGGAGGAGGATGCAGGGAGAAGGCTTGTCGAACGAACAACACACACTCATACGCTTAGGGGGGTCGTTGGGAGGAGGACTGGCTATTGGTATGGGTGCGGGTTGTCGGACTCTGGGGAACGCTCCCGTTCGAGCGGGGACCCCCATCCGACAACACGCGCCCATAGCCCTTGCCGACCCCCCTATGGTTAGGTCGGGCGCGTCCCCCTACAGCCAGATCTTGGGCGATGTTTATCATGCGATATGATACAATATAACCTATCATTGAATAATATAAGATAAAATGTTATGGCATGTTACAACATACTCTACTATAACATAGTGTAACATATTGTACTATGATAACATATAATGTAATATGATATAATATAATAAAGTATAAAACATAACGATATGCTATAATATAATGTACTATGATATGATATAATATAACATAATGTAATGTATTACAATATAATAGGATATACTATAATATAATATACTATAATATGATATAATGTAATGTAAACTATTATGCTATAATATAATACAACGTGGCATGATATAACATATATTATAACACAATATAATATACTATAATATGATAGCAGTTAATAAACGAATATATACCATAATATAATATACCAAGCCATGGTACATTATAAAATAGTAAAACCTGATATAATATATACAAGTATAATATAATATATTAGAATACAACTCAATATCATATAAACTAATATAACGCCATAGTATATAACACAAAACAATATGATAAAATGCAATATAATATATGAAAATACTACGATATAATATAACATATTGTAATATATATATTATACTATAACATGATACAATCCAATATGATATACTGCATTATACTATAATATACTATACTATAATGTAACCTTACGGAAACCACTATTATATGATGTAATGCAGAATATGTTGATACATAGTTTTACATAATAAATGTTAAGATCATGTAGCCTCATATGATTTCATACATTATGAGTCAGCTATAATACAAAATAATATAGCATACTAAAATAATATAGATTACGACATACTATACTATGATATAATATTATACAATGTAGCAAAATGTAACATAATAACATACAATACAATATAATATACATGTATGATTATATGTATATATACACATAACCAACCATACCCAAACATACAAGAAAATGTAAAACAAAGCGTCCCCATATTATAGGTGGACTATTCTGTGTATAGTCCTCCTGTAGACGGGGCAGGCCCGACTTAACCCTATGGGTATGGGCGTGTGTGTGTGGTGCTGGTTCGCCAAGGCTGGTCTGGAGAGCGGAGCCCGAGTTGCTCTTCGGAGTGGGCGCCGACCACGGGCGGGCGAGCGCCCAAGCGTCGCGGCCCGACGCAGGCCGAGGGCGGGCCCTCCTGGCTGGCTGCTGCGTGGGAAGGCGGCGTCTGCTGCGGGACCTCGCCCCGCAGCGGTTTCGGTCGTGATGGGCTTGTTTTCCACCACCACCACCATAAGTTGGAGAGGGGGAGGGGGTCCTCCTCCTCCTCCTCCTCCTCCTCCTGCTCCTCCTCCCCGTAGCCATTTTGGCTCAAGACTATGAGGTTCACAAGGAACCAAGTGGATACCAGTAGTCCACGGCAGTGCCAGGGCCTTGCGCCCGACAGCTTTCCTCCCGGCGCCTGGTCCGCCGCAGGTCGCAACGCGTGCAAGTCTATGATCATTGCGTCTCTCACAACCTGTCTGCGGCCGCCATGGCACCGCCTGCTGGCCGCGCGGCCAGGGAGAGGGCGGCCAAGGCGAAGCCACGGGTCTACAGATTCTGCACGCATCAGAAGACGGGCGAGCCTTGGCATAAACATGCAGATGCTGCTTCTTGCTTTCTCTGTGGTGGTGCTAGAAAGGTCGTGTCTACAAGTGTGATATGGCTCCTCCTGTACCCAGTCAGCGTGCTCCTCCTGCCACGGGTGCAGGCGCTGCGCGCGCATTGGACGCAAATGAGAAGGAGTTGGTTGTCCTTCGCAAGCAGGTTCAGCAGATATTTCGGTCCAAATCTCCTGAAACTGATGCTCCTGAGCTGCAGCCCCAGACTGACACGGCTGGTGGACCTGAGCTGCAGAAGACGCAGAAAGAGTTGGAAGCGTGCGAAGGTGCATTGGCGGCCCTGGGGCAGGCAGCCAAAGTAAAAGGGGTTGAGCCCTGTACTGTATCTGGCTACGCTGGCGCTGAGACTTCGGTTCGGCAGCTGCGCCAGGAGATCACGGCTTCCAAGCCCCTGGCCACGCAGATCCATGACATTGGCAACGAGCTCCAGCGAATCGATCGGCAGATTGCAAAGCTCAAGCAATCGATCGGCACTGAAGAGAAGCGTCGGGCCGAGAAGCGGAAGTTGGTACTGGAACTTCGGCAGCAGCTGGACGACATAGAGAAGGCGCGGGTGCAGTTGCAGCTGGAGGGGATGGAGCTCCTACGGTAAATAACACCTGAGCAGGACGCTGGCACCACCTCCGCTGGCGACGCAGCAGTCTTCGAGGCATTCTCTGCGAACTTGGAGCAGCTACAGGCTACTTTGCAACAGTAGGGTGGTGGCGAACAACTGGCTGCTAGCTGTGTGCAGTATGTTCAGCCATGGATCGAGGCTGTCAGGAAGGCGAGAGGCGACCACTTGGAGGTGCAGCGGGCTTTGCAACAGCAGCAGGAACAGCAGGCTCAGCAGCCTCCTTCTGGCGTGGACGTCTCTGCTACTCAGATGGCCTCTGACATTCCTGTACCCGAGGACATGGAACTCGAGGACCACAAGGCATTCGTCGCCAGCAGTGGGGGCAAGATCGCCGAGGGCGAGGCGGAGGTCAGAGCGCAAGCCAAGCGCCAGCTCGAATCCGCCGAGCTGCTCATCACGAAGAAGATGCGTACTGGCTCTGGCGCTGGGTCTAGCGCTGGTCCGAAGGATGGGATTTGAATCAGCTGAACGACCCATGGCTGGTCCTCGTTTTCACGAGTCTTGCGTGGTCGGCGATGACGTTGAGCAGTTGTGTGCTGACCCTGGATTTGATATAGATGATTTCTTCGGTTTGTGTAGCGATTGTGCTGGCACCGGGAACGATGGGCCCCCCATCGAGCGGCGATGGTCCACAGCTTGACCAAGGGCCCGCTGAGATGGGACTAACTCCTCCCCCCGAACGCTCTGCAACGGCGCAGAATTTTACCGCCACGAGAGCTGACTTGCGGGAATGGGCAGCTATATGGCTTGATCATCATCGACATTACTCCCATGGCAATTCTCAATGGGTAGAGTGGTGTCAGGCTTTCTTGTCAGTGATTTTGGCCCGCGGAGGCAATGGTCCCTCCTGCTGCTGCTGCTGGCGAATCGGTTTCCTGGCCGTGCTCTGGAGTCTATCTCAGGGGAGCTTTGCGAGGCGGCCTGGCGCCAAACTGAGTGGCGACGTGAAGCCTGGTTTATGGGGATGGCGAGTTCAGACGCTGACGAACGCCGACGCTTAGAGCTCCGCCCCTGGCAGTCTTTGGCTGGAGTACGGAACATGTTCCGACGCATCCTTGGCCCTGATGCACCTGATGCACGCCAACCGCGGCGACCACGGAGACCCGCGCCGGAGCATGACGAGCATATGATTCATTGGATGTGGTCGTTGCGCAGATGGCCATGATCTCCTGCGCGCCGGTCACGACATCATTTGGCCATGGAAATGACGAAGATAGTTTGGGCAGAGGGGGCAGGGATTCAGCCCCGGGAAGTCACGCCCCTGTGCCCGCATGTCCTGCGGCCTCGGGGTCGACAGCTGCGACGGGGTGGCCCACGGATACCCCCCCCAAGATGGCCAGGGGCGTTCCTCCCCTGGGCTGGGGGCAACTGCGAGACAGACGACGGCCTCTGCTGGGACATCGGCGTTGAGCGGTGCACCCACGGCTCCTTCGGAGCCGCAGAGGTCGCCACAGTGTCCAGCTGGAGGTCACTTTCACTTGCTGGAACCTGGTGTTAGAGTGCAAAGTCCTGGTGTGCCATCAGGGCTACTCGGCTCGACGTCGCCACGTATGCTGGAAGGCATTAGAGTGCCAAAACCTAGTGTGCCATCGCGGCTACTAGGCACTACGTCGCCAGGTGAATCAGGGGTCCAGCGGTTGCTCTGGCGTCTGGCGTGGTTGTGGAGGAAACGACATTCGCGAGGCCCGGGGGCCCTCCGAGTGCCACGGGCCCCCTTGTGAGGACCGCTGTCGGCGCTGCCGTTGGCGGTGCCGCGGGTCCTAGTTCGGGGGTCGCCGTTGGCGCGAGGAGGGGGAAGCGCGCCGCTGCCTCGTGCAGCGCGGGCGGGGTCCGACGTCGCGGGGGCGGGGGGGGGGGCAGAGAAGCAGCTCAAAGCTGCCCCCCGAGTTTTTTCGCCCACAGATACCACGTTCAAAGATGATGTGATCACGGTCAATGTCACGTCGCATGGACCCTTGTTCGGGTACCTACCCACAGTGCAGCAAGCGAAAGTGCTGTTTGTGCAGGAGCACCACGCACTACCAGATCGTCTAGCGCAGCGTACTGACATCATGATTTCGGCTCCAGATCTGGCCGAGCAGCGGGTGATCCCAGGAAGGCTACTGTTTGCTCATATTCACTGGGGGGGGACCTGGAGGTTTTGCCGCTAGCAGTGTCTATCTGGACACGACGGACTGCATGTGCCCCGCAAACGCAGCTTACTTGTGGGCGATGGTTCAAGCACTGGCGAAGCTTAACAGTGAAGGCCATGGCTGGCTTGCGGGAGGTGACTGGGGCAACGGGCCTGCTGCCCTATTCAGCATGAAGTGGGCCACAAATGCTTCTGCCATTCCGTTCTTCCCTGACACTCCTACCTGTCGGCAGGCTACGCCAGGCACTGTGCTCGACTACTTCGTTGTGTCGATGAATTCGGCATTCCGGATTGCTACGCATGTGCATGTTGATGAAGGCTCGACCTTGTCTCCACATTGTCCGGTACATTTACGGATGATGGCGCAGGACGTGCAGATCTGGAGGCAGGTCCCCGATCTGCCCAAAGAGTTGCCTCTGACGGCACCACCTGGTTGCTCGCGATGTCCTTGCGAATGGAACTCCCATGCGTTTGCAGACGTGACCGACGCGCAGGGACTTGCTCCCTCACGTGCGTGGTCGAGCGGTAGTCGACCAACAAATATGATCATGTTGCGACCAGCGCTTTACGGCATTCTGGGCGCGCTGGGTCTCCTCGCTTCAGATGGAGACAACTCGAGTGGCAGGCCCCACCGGGGCGAGCTAACAAGCAACCACAGACACTGGCCTGGAAGACGGCGCTACAATGGATGATGCATCTTCAGAGGGAGCGCCTTCGGCTACGCACTCTTGTTTCTCGTTTGCAGTCGCCCAATGCGCTGCGCACGATCGAGCCGCAACAGTGCGCTGTGCTACTCCAGGCGCCCCACGAGGTTAGCAGCCGCGTGGTGCTGAGCTACCTCCCACTGCAGCTGCAGTCGTTCTTCGCGTCGGGACTGGAAGTATTGGTGGCGCCCACTTTCCGATCTCTGCTGGAGCAGGTCGGGCGCGAGGCCACTGTCGTGCGCGAGAGCGACCAGAAAACGGCCTATTAAGCTCGGGTGAAGTTTCAGCGAATTGCCTTCCACGGGGGGGCGTCCGTTGCCAATCGGGTTTCTAAGGTTCAGCCCCTGGGCCAGGTGAACCCGTTCACGCGAGACCCACGGGGCGCGCAACCGACGGTTCTGGCCAACAAAAGTATGGAGGGATGGCAGACGGTTTGGACTCGGCATGGGTGCTTACACGTGGAACCACCTGCGGGGGCTGCGAACTGGCCGCTCCCACCAGCGGTGGACATGCCAACCTTTCGACGGGTGCTGCTTACGTTTCCCAAGCGTACGTCAACGTGGCCCTGCGCCCTGCAACCGCGAATGTTGTGGCACGTATCCGACGAGACGCTGGGCATGATGATTCGGTTCTTTGCCTCTTGTGAGAGGCTGCTCGACTGGCCAGCTGACAGACTATGGTCCATGATGCGCCCTACCCCGAAGGCTGACGGAGGACACGGGTTGATTGCGGACGCGCGCACTTTTCAGAGAGCACGGGGGCGGCTTCGACGAGGCATATCCCGACAATGGGAGCCAGATCGTCGATGCGAGTATGTCTGGGGCAATCGATCGCGGCATACCTCGTCTGACAGCGCTTTTGCGCACAACTTGGCATCAAAGATGGCCGCGCTGAAAGGTCAGTTTAGTGCTGCGGTTTTGCTCGACCCCACCAAGGCCGTCGATCTGGTGCGACCGCCGCAGTTAGTCAGGGGAGGCATCGCTCTTGGCTGCCAGCCCAGGATGATGCACGCGCTGCTGCGGATGCACCGCCCCCCGCGCCGCCTGAAGGGATATGGCGCCGACTCGGAGCCGCTCCAGGTCGACCGGAGCGCACTGGCAGGTCGCACGCATGCGGTTTGCATGCTGGAGGTGCTGACCTTGCGGCCTATCCTTCGACTGCGAGAAGTCCCTGGTAATATTGTACCACGTGCGCTGGTGGATGATGTTTCGGTGCAGTATGCTGGTTCTGACTCTACTGGCGCGAAGGCCTTGGAGCTTGCGGTGAGATTGTTTCAGGAAGGCTCGCGCATTCTGGGCACTGCCTCAATGACAAGAAGTCTGGCATTGAAGCGGCTGGTCGAAGGCTTCAAGCATCGGTCGACTGGCTGGGTGCGCAACCTAGGCCACGAGACCATGGGCATACGACCTCTTCGCTTACAGGAGAAGTCTCGACTACAGGATCTACAGCGGCGGAGACATCGGCTACTGATGTTTCAGCAGGCGGCTGGACGGAAGGCCTCAGTGCTGTGGAGGGCGGGTGCTCAGCCTGCCGTCGCTCACGGTGCTGGGGTTTCTGGGATGAGCGACAGTGCCCTGACTACGGCGCGTTCAGTGGCAGCGACAGTGGTGGGAGCACCTCCAAGGGCGCATAGGACGGCCTATCTATATTGTCAATGGCAGGTTCGGCACGACCCAATTTGTGATGCGACGACGTCCCTGTCGCGCAGGTATCACTGTTTTGTGTGGGACGCACGCGTTTCCATGAGTAAGATGCGCCGCGCCTGGAAGGCCTTGGCCACGCGCATTAATGGCAAGGGCCTTACCTGGGCAGGGGAGAGAGGCCCACTTGGTGATGCCAACCTTACGCTGCAGAGGATTGGCTGGGATGTTGTTTCTCCGCAGCTTTGGCGCAGCGATATCGGTGAAGTTTACGATTTACTACGTGCGGCACCAGTTGATATGACAGTATTACTGGAGGATGCGGTCAAACGCTGGCAGGCGCAGAAGCCGACGTACCACTGGCCCATCCATGAGGCCACGCATGATGTATGGGAGCGAGCTCTACGAATTGGGCTACGTGATCTGAAGGCTGCGCCGATGGGCGCACTTCGCGGGCTATGGGCGGATCGCTACCCCACGCCTGCCCGCCTTGCCGCGTGGGGGAAACATGTGATCCCCCATTGCTCTGCCTGTCAGACGAAGGATGGATCTTTCGGGCACATTTGGTGTGACTGCACTGCGCTCATGCAGCCCGACGAGAGCGACTTGTGGACTGGCGCTGAGGTTTTGTCTGAGAGTCACGCTGCTCATCGGGATGCTCTGCGAGCAGTGGGACACCGCGCCCCGTCAGATCCGGATGGCGACACCCGAGGGGCTCCCACAGCTCTCTGTTCAGCCTCCACCGCCCGCCACAGAGTTCCGAGGGGGAGCGGGGGGGCGTTGGCGGGAAGTGGGGGCCCGCTGTCTTCGGGGATGGAAGCGCCCAGGCCCCTGCGATGCCAGTGGTTCGCAGGACTGGATGGGCCATAGTTCAGCTGAGTGCGCAGCCGTTTCCTGTTCGGGCCGTCTTTGGACCGCTGGAGGGTGCTGTCCATGCCGTGGGGCGGGCGGAGAGAACCGCGCTGCTCCACGCCCTTCGGCGAAGCCCATCTATTGAAGTTTTTGTTCCAGACACGCTTTCTTTGGTCCAAGAAGGACAAGCGCGGGGCCCTGATAATGCATGTGGCATGAAAAAGTATGCTGCGATTTGGCGAGCTGTTTTTGAAACGGCCAGGCTGCGGACTACAGAGGCCCCCCCTTTCTTTTGTGCGGACTCCTGCGCGCCTCAAGTTCGAGGAATTCTTGGGAAGAGGGCTCGACCCTGTTACGTGGATTGGCAATGCGTGGGCTGATATATTTGCGAAGCTGGCCTCCACGCGCGCCATGGTTGCTCGTGCGTTCGCAGAGGCGGTGGCGGGTGAGCTCAAGCTTCGTCAGGCCACCTGTTGAGTACATAGCACGTGCTGCTGCTAGAATCACCAAGCTAAAGAGATGGACCGACACGCCGCCGCCCCCTGATCCCTTTTAAGGACCCTCCGCTGCCGCGGCTCACCCTGCACGGACATTCCCTTGTGCAGAATGAGGCCACGGGTGAAGTGCGAAGTGTTGCGTGCTGTGTAGGTGCCTGGACGACCAGCACGTTGAATCACTAGTGCAATGGCCCGTCCAAGTTTTGTCGGCCCACGGCGGTCACGGCCTTAAACGGCCAAGAGTGGCTCCGTACCTGCGGGACTATAGCTAGGCCTTTGCAGGCAGAGGCTCAGGCGAAGGCAGACAAAGCGCTTGTGGCTGCTTGTATGCTTCCGCCACTTCCCCCCCTGGGGACCCGTCTGGTGATGAGGGGGCCGAAGCCATTAACGAGCGTGGACATTCGGCCCAGAGGACAAGCCGAGTTATAATGTGTGCGAAGTGTGCGGGGGTTCTTGTGCTGCCGCACGGGGTCGCGCGTGCTGTGAAGGCTCCTTGCAAAGGGCCGTCCTCCGTCCCCTCGACCCGTGACAAGCAGCTGCGCAAAAGTGCCAAGGCAGCTACAGGTTTGCACCCAACCAAAGGCAGAGCTCTGTCGGAGGTCGGCGCTGCGCTGTCCGACCCAGGGTTTGACCTGCCGCCTGTGCCCCTCCGAACCGAGGAGGCTGATCGCGGGAGGGGGGTGGTTCGGGTGGATCGGGCGGTGGACGGGAGTTCTTGAAGGGGCCCCAGGACACACAAATAAATACACACAAATAAAATTATCCCCCATGTGTTCCCATATTTTCTGGGTTTTTGTCTTCCCCCCACTTCCCATATTTTCCCATATTTTCCTTGGGATCGACGATTAATTGTGTCTGTGTGTTTCTTCCCCTCCTGAGTTCTGATGACTCTGACTATTTGATGGCTCGGCGGCGACGACGACGACTTTTCCGTGCTCTCGGCCGATGCCCGCTGCTGCCCACGGCGGCAGCCCTCGCCTCAGCCTGCGGGCGTCCGTCACCCTGCGGACGTTCTCCAGTCGGCGTCCACCTCCTCCTCCTCCTGCTCCTGCTCCTCCTCTTCGACCTCCTCCTCCTCCTCGTCCTCCTCCTCCTCCTCCTCCTCCTCCTCCTCGTCCTCCTCGTCCTCCTCGTCCTCTTCGACCTCCTCCTCCTCCTCTTCGACCTCCTCCTCCTCCTCTTCCCCCTCCAGCCTATGGTTGTGGTGGTGCAAAACAGGCCCATCACAGCGTCCACTGCGGGACCTCGCCCCACGGCGGCTTCGGTCGGGTGTTGCCAGAGGTCTTCCTGGCCCCAGGTGTGCCAAACACTTTCCGCGTCATTTTGGCACCCCTGGTGATTCGGCATGAGAGGACCCCAGGCCCTTTGCGAGGCGACCGAAGTTAGGAGGGCCAGGAAGATCAGGGTTAGGGGATGGCTTCTGCAGATGTATCAAACCAAACCGTCCAAATATATTAGCCCGAGTGCAGAGACGGGGACCTCAGTGAGGCCACGTCTTCGCTATGTTATTGAGGTTAAGTAGGGGTTATGTTATCCTGACCTGGAGCCCTCTGGGCCTCGTGAAGAGTGCCCTTGGCTCTGGAAATCGCATCTGCGCCTGCCCAGGAAAATCGGGGCGTCACCTTGGGTCAGGACCACTTCTGGCAACACCCGACTATTTGTTTGTGTGGGGGGGAGCCAACCCAAGACAACACTAGGGGGACTACTGCCGGAGCTCCCTCCTGCGTCGTCCCCTCGCCTCTTGCTCTCCCCATGAAATCCTGGCAGTGCTTTTTGGGGGGCTACGGGCGCTTTCGCTTCATTTCGGGTCCCGGGACCCGCGCAAATCGATCCAGCTCGAAAGATGACGCAGAAACATGGGGTCTGGGGCTCCAGTCGTGATCTTTTGCGATGCTGCATTTTTTGCAACGTCGGATCTCAAGGGCCGCTTTTCTGGGATGGGGGGGAGACCCGGCCCTCCGAGGTCGTGATGTTTGAACATTTTCACAACGTGTTTCCCCAGAGGTCTGTACCCGTTCCACTGAAGACCCGCTTCTCACCCCCAGCCGCTTCCTGGCGGTCCAAGGGAAGGGTGAGGGTCCCTGGATGCAGAAACTTCTTAGGCCAAAAACGCTGCGACGAATCCTCAAGTGAGGGGCAACGATGCGGGGGGGGTGGGATTGGCTCGGCGGGGGACACCGACCTGGAATCAACGATACACAGCGCCGACGGATCGGCGATAGGCCCTCGACTGCAAAACCGTATGATGCCCTCTGGCTTCGGGTCATAACTCCGCTCTCTGGTGGCGGGACGGTCCGGGCGCCCCCAGAACGCTCTCTGTAAGTCCGGCGTGTCCCCCTACAGGAGGATTTTGGACGAAACACCAGCAATATTCAAACAACACTCGAAAATAACAAAAAAAAGGCTCAAACAAATCGTCCCCCGATTATTTTTTTGACTTTTGAATATTCCTCCTGCAGGGGGACACGCCCGACTCAAGCGCAGCTGCTGGACGGCCCCCTGAGGCTGGAGAATCGCCGAGGGCCGACGACGTCCGACGACAGCGCCCGCAAACCTCGCGCCCCGAGCGCTGCCTCTCGGGCCTGGCCCCCCCCCCTGGGGCTGCCCCTGAAGGTGCTGGCGGCGCGCACAGAGGGGGTGGAGAGCGGGGGGGGAGGCTTCTTAGAAGGAGGCTGCCTCTGAGAGGGCGCCGGCCTGACGTCTGCAGAGAGGGCCCCCCGCCTTCTAGGGAGCAGGGGTCTTCTAAGAAGCCCTCCCCCGGGGCCCCCCACCCCCCTTCTGCGCGCAGACGAAGGTGGGTGGGGTGGTGAGGCGAGGCGAGGCGAGGCGAGGCGAGGCGAGGCGAGGCGAACGCGCGGCTCCGCCGGGGGCGGGGCCCTTCAGGACCTGCGCGGGGGGTCCGGGGTCCTCGACGCATGTTTTGTCCCTGTTTGCCGAGGTCGGGGTGCTGAGTTCTGAGCTGGTGGACGCTGCAGGTCGATGGGTGCAGGTGGAAGTGGAGAGTCGCAGGCCGGATGCTGAAGTCGGAGTGCTGGGTTGGTGGGACTCGGAGGTCGTTCGTCAGAGGTGTAAGCGGAGAGCCAGGTGCTGGATGCTGGGTGCCGGAGTGTTGAGCTGCGGTGGTGAGGGGCGGGGGGGGGAGGGGAGGCTTCGATCACGGGCGGAGCCTTAGGTCGGGCGGGTCCCCCTACACGCGGATCTTGGACGACACCTAAACATGTCCCAAACATCCACCGACCCCTTGTGGGTCTCTAGGCGTGTGAGATTATCCCCCCTCCATAATCCCCCTCCCCGGGGGCCCCAAACCGGCAATTTGACCCCCCCCCCGGGCCGAGCCCGACCCCGGACCGAACGCGCCACGGGGGAGCGGAGGGCTCCGTATCTGGCCAAGGAGACGACAAAACGCTCCCCAGACGGTCCCCAGGGGGGCCACGATTTGCCGAAAGATCGCCCCTGGACGCCCACGATTGCCTCCAGGCGGCCTCCGAAGCTGCCAAGGCGCCCCCAAAGGCCCCCACGATGTGCCCCAAGAGAATCCAAAGAAACAGAAATCGTCCCATCCCCTTCGGAAAATAAGCATTTTTCGCATGCTCGCCTATACTCGGCTTGAGCAACGTCCCAGACGAGCAAAGGAACCTTCAATATCGCCCCCAGATGGCCAAAAGGGCCCCCAAGAAGGGTCGAAGAGGGTCCAACAACAGCCCACGAAGCCCCCAAGACAGCCCAAAAGGGCCCCCCAGACGGCTCCAACACGGAGTCCAGAGGGCACCTTGTCGAGCCTTCGGCCCCAAGACGCCGCCAGCCTGCCCCAAGAACACCCCAAGAGGCCCCGAGGGACCCCCAACAGAACCTCAAAGGCCCCCAAGAATCCCCCAGGAAGCCCCCAAGAGGCCCCCAAACTTGGCCCAAGATGCCTCGAGGCGGCCGGATACGGCCTGCAGACAGGCCAGGATGCCACCAAAAGGCAACAAACGAGCACCAAGAGGTACGATAACAGCAACGAAGCAACCGGAACGATGTCGAGCGCCGTGTCATGATTCGGACAAGCCTGGTGAAATGCGGTCCTGGAGGCGCAACAGTTTAGATAGGGGTCGGCGGATGTGGCGTAAGCCTATAAAGTATCCAAACATGATTCAAAAAAAAAGTCCCCCATACCTGTTGTTCGACTATATTTGAATAGTCCTCCTGTTGAGGGACGTGCCCGACTTAAGCCGAGCCCCCGGCGCGCGGCGGCCGCGGCGGAGCAGGAGGTGCGGCGGCCGTGGTCGACGTGCTACGGCCACGACCACGACGACGACGACGAGACGACCCGCCACGGCCACGACGTCGACGAAGGGTCCCCGCTTCGCTCCGCTCGTGGCCTGGCGCCCCTGTCGGTGTTTGTTTGCGCTGCTTCAGGGGAGCGTCTGGAACCAGAGATGCATCAAGGAAAAGTCAGCCAGTACGATTGGGCGACACACGCGTGTGAGAGCGTGCCACCTGTAGCCACAACGGCTCGGCACAACCTGTCAGAAAGGTCGCCTGCTCCCCCGGCCCCTGCACGCCCTGCGCCCCTCCCGCCCTGCACGCCCGCATGCCCGGCTGGCCCCCCGGGCCCCGCGCCTCGGCCGGAAGTCCCGCAGCACCGCCGCCTCGCACACGGGATTCCGAGCGCATGCGGGCGCATGGAAGCCCCCTCCCTGCTCCTCCTCCTCCCCCTCCTCCTCCTTCTCCTCGGGACTCCTCCTCCTCCTCCTCCTCCTCCTCCTCCTTCTCCTCCTCCTCCTCCTCCCCATCCCTTACCCTCCTTCTGGGGCTGGCGGCAGGGGCCAGCGTTGGGAACCAGCGCTGCCGAAACGTGAAAACGTGCCTCACAAGAGGCCGGGCAACGTTCCAAAGGTATTTCCCAGCATGGCATCATCCGTGACGAACGCACAACGCATATTTCGGGTGACCCAAGGGGGTCCAACTGAAAAGGGGTGGTGCAATATATTTCGGGCAATGGTATTGCAAATGCATTGCGCCGGAGAATTGTATTGCATTGAAGTGCAAGTAGTGTATTCCCCGGAAAAACAAAGCCTCAGGGCTATTCTAGGGCCCTTTGGCATGGTACTGTCAGCAATTTTCAAGTTTCTGGTCGTGTCTATGTTCATGTCCCGCGCATCAAATGATGTATCACTGCTCGGTGGGGCTTGTTTTAGAGACGGAGCACATGTTAGACACGTTAGACACGTTTAGACACTTGTAGCCACGATTTTAAACATGTTTAGCCACGAATAGCCACACAATAGCCACACCATTGATTTTAGCCACGTTTAGCCACTGTTAGCCATGTTGAGCCATGGGCGCCAACGAGCGTTTTGCATGCCAAAAATTTAGCCACGTTTAGACACGAAATAAACACGCAATCATTTTCTAATCCGAACATGCGCGAATGACTGCTTGACACTATTAAGTGATGACGGCGATCATCATCTGCAACTGTGCGTAACATGTCCTCTGCCTCGCGCTCAAAATGCGTCTTGGCCGATGGCACATGTTTCACGCTTCGCGTATCACCACCAGCCGATTCAGAAACGTTGCCCATGAGAGCTGGCGGGGCAAGGGAGGAAGAGACACATATATAGTGAAACAGCGCGGGCAACCCTGGTGAACTGAGATATTCTTTGCGAACAAGGGGGTGGCCTTGGAGGGCCTGCTCGGGCCATCTTTGAGGCCCGCGTGGGGGCGAGGGGAGGAGGAGGACGGGGAGGAGGAGGAGGAGGAGGAGGAGGAGGAGGAGGAGGAGGAGGAGGAGGACGAGGACGACGAGGAAGAGGAAAATGAGGAGGACGACGATGAAGACAAGGACGAGAAAGAGGACGAAAACGAGGAGGAGGATAACGAGAAGGACGAGGAAGACGCGGAGGAAGAGGAAGAGGAGGAGGAGAAGGACAGGGGTGAGGACTCTTGCAGCCATCTTACGAGGATGCAGACTGGGACGAGGACGCGCACGAGGAAGAGGAGAACGAGGGGGGGGGGGGGGCGAGGACGAAATCGAGGTGGGCGAGGAGGACGAGAAGGAAAATGAGGAGGACGACGAGGAGGGAGAAAAGGGGGAAGAGGAGAGAAGGACGAGGAGGAAGCGGACGAAGACGAGCAGAAGGGGGAGGAGAGGGAGGAAGAGGAGGAGGAAGAAGACGAGGCCTTGGTGTTTCCTCGCGGCTCTCTTGGGGCCCTCTTGTGGCCATGCATCCCCCCATGCCTCCCCGTCAAATGCGGGCGTCTTGTCTTGCTTCGTCTTTTGAATCAATTTCCTGGGTCGTGCGGGGAGCGATGTTTGGCATTTCCCCAGTCTAAATCGCCCTTCATCGCGATTGGATGTTAGCAACGTTTAGCCACGAACTGACCACGGCATTGCATCAATGTTAGCTTCGAATAGGCACGTTTAGACACGGACTTTTTAGACACGGTACTTGTGTTAGACATGTTCACATTTTAGACACGCTTAGCTACTCGTAAGCCACGCCCAAGCGAGAACCACCCGGGGCGATTCCTGGCTAGCGCTTGTACTCCCACCAGCCCTTTGGGCGACAGATGGTCCAACAAGATTCCTCTTCCCTCTTCCAAAAATTATCCCAGCGCGACCCTACCTAGGAGTTGGAGCATCTAGGAAAGCAACATCTACATCTACACCGACAGCTACATTAACATCTACACATGCATCTACATCTACATCAGCATCAACAGCGAGAATCACATCTACATCTCACATGTTTGCGTTGCCTTCCCTTTGCTTTGCTTTTGCGTTTGCCTTGCGTTGCTGTGCGTTGCTTGTGCTTTGCTTTGCTGTTGCTGATGTTGGGTTGCCGTTGCTTTGATGCTATGATATGCTATGCTACGCCATGCTATGCTATGCTGCGCTATGCTATGCTATGATATGATGTACTATACAGCGCTACGCTGCGCAATGTCATGCTATGCTATGCCAGGGTATGATAGACTGCGCTATGTTAAGCTATGATATGCTATGCTATACTATGCTGAGCTATGCTATGATATGCTATGCTATAATGCGATAGGCTATACTATGATATGTTATGCTGCACTATGCTATGATATGCTAGGCTATGCTATGATATGCTACGCTGCGCTATGCTATGCTATGCTATGCTATGTTATGCGATGCTGCGCTATGATATGCTATGCTATGCTGCGCTATGCTATGTTATGCTATGCTATGCTGCGCTATGCTATGCTATGCTATGCTGCGCTGTGCTATGCTAAGATAAACTATGATATGATATGCTATACTATGCTATGCTGCGCTATGCTATGCAATGCTATGCTATGCTATGCTGCGCTATGCTATGCTGCGCTATGCTATGCTATGACATGATATGCTATGCTAATGCTGCGCTAAGCTGAGCTGAGCTGAGCTAAGCTAAAGCTAAGCTAGGCTAGGCTAGGCTAGGCTAAGCTAAGCTAAGCTAAGCTAAGCTAGGCTAGGCTAGGCTAAGCTAAGCTAAGCTAAGTTAAGCTAGGCTGAGCTAAGATGAGATAAGCAACGCTAAGCTAAAGGGACGTAACTGGGAGAACCGCGGGGCGGATCCTGGGGGAACCGCCCGGGGCGAGCCCCACTGCCCGGCCCTTTAAGCACACATGGTAAGCACCCTTCTAGGCAGAGCCTAGGTAGGGAAAAAACCTCTTCCCATACGGGGAGGGGTTTACCCCTCCCCTTACCCCTCCCCTGGACTTGTTTGGGGGGCCACGCGAGCTGCCAGGGCGTCCAAAACGGCCTCGGCGAGGAAGCCAAACTCATTGGTTTTACTAAGGTTGTGGCCCCAGTTTGGCATGTTTTTGTTTGGGGACTGAAAAATGTTCCAACAGCACTCTGGGCACCCAAACCATTGGTTTTACTAAGTTGTGGGCCCCATGTTGGCCTCTTTGTGGGGGGGGGGCTGAACGTTATCCCAGCTTCTCCGTTGATCGATGGCTTTCAAGATGGCCCCAAGAGGCCTTCCAGGGCTCCCGAGAGGGCCCCAAGAGAGCCCCAAGTGGGCCCCAAGACGGCCCCAGAGGCCTCCAAGACGCCCCCAAGATGGCCTCCAAGACGGCTAAGATGGCCCAAAGATGCCTCCAAGACGGCCCAAGATGCACCCAAGACGGCCTAAGATGGCCTCAAGATGGCGCAAGACGGTCCAAGAGGCCCCTAAGAGGCCTCCAAGACGGCTCAAAAGGCGTCCAGGAGGTCTTCCAGGAGGGCCCGAAGAGGCCCAGATCATTGATGTTCCCAAGGTTTTTGACAGATTTTGGCATGTGCTTCTTCTCGGCATTCCGACGGTTCAAGACGGCGCGACAGGCCCCCAAGATCGCCGAAGAGGCCTCCAAGATGGCCCCATGACGGCCCAACAGGCCCCCAAGACGGCCCCCCAAGGGCTCCAAAACGGCCCAAGAGGCATCCAAGACGCCCAAGATGGCCTCTAAGAACCCCTGATCTGCCCCAAGAGGGCCCCAAGACGACCCAGACATGCCCCCAAGACGGCGCCCGACGGCGTCAGACAAGCCAGGAACGCCCTAAGATGGTCAACGAGGCCCCCAAGAAGCCCCCAAAGGCCTCCAAAAACCCTCCCAGAGGCCCCCAGGAAGCTCCCAGGAGGCCCCAAGATTGCCCCAAGAGGCCTCCTCCTCCTCCTCCTCCTCCTCCTCCTCCTCCTCCTCCTCCTCCTCCTCCTCCTCCTCCTCCTCCTCCCCTCGCCCCCACGCGGCCCCCAGGGATGGCCCGAAGAGGCCTTCCAAGGCCAACCCCTTGCTCCCAGAGATCTCTCGGTTCATCCTGGTTGCTCGCTTTGTTTCCCTAGACGTGTCCCTTCGTCCCTTTTCCCGTCAACTCTCGTGGGCAGGGCTTCTGAATGGATATTTTTTTGGTCGGCGGCCACGAGACAAGGGTCACGCGGCGAAAGCAACGTCCGGGCCACGAACGCGGCTAATTCTGATTGGGTGCTTTTTGGTCGCGGGCGGACGCGGACACGCAGTCGCCAACAGCGGTGCCCAGGGCTACGGAACACAGCAAATTACGCGCGAGGCGTGGAATGCACATGCACTGAGCAAGGTGCTCCGCACTAAGGCGAATACACTTCGGCGCCGACCACCGAAATGAAACAGACAGCAGTGCGAACTATTACACGCAAGGCGTGGACTGCACACGCACTGAGCAAAATGTTCCGCATTAGAAAGAACGCACCTAGGCGCAAGCCGCACCGAGGTGACGCAGACCGCAGTGGTATGCAACGGGAAGTCGCCCGGTCGGCGCCAGTCCGCGCAACCAACCTAGCCGAAGACGACAGGTAAACCGAAGCGACACGCTGAAGGCTGAACCACTCAGCGCGAGGTCCGTACCACCGCCGTACGCGGGGCCGGCTGGGACAGGGGCAGAGGAAAGGCAAGGACCTACAGAGCTCTCACTCCACGATCCACACCGCTGCCCGTGGTGGGGCCGGTGCGTCAGCTATCGACTCCGGAACCAGTCACAGGCCAGGAAGCAACGATGGAAGAGGACACGCAGGCCCAAGCGCCAGTACTGCCGCCAAGCGGGTAACGGCCGAAGGTCGCCGAAGTACGCTGCAGCCGCGGCCATCTCATAGGCGCTGGGGTGTAGTCAGGGCTAAATCTGACCACAGAAAGAGCCGGGGGACGGCAAGTACCAACAGAGCACTCACTCCGCGGACCGCACTGTTGCCCGGGGGGGGCCGGTGTGTCGTCATCGTATCCGAAACCAGTGACTGGTCGGGGCAGCAACGATGAGAGAAGACACGCTGGCCCAAGGGCCGGTATACTGCAACCTCGCAGGTACCGGCCACGATCGTCGCCGAGATTCGCAGCTGCCGCGACCACCTCGTGGAGCGCTGGAACGCAGCTAGGGCTGAATCTGACCACGGTGCGGAGCGGGGGGGCGCAGCCAACAGCCGCAATGTACACATGTGTCGGAAAGGAGGAGGAGGAGGAGGAGGAGGAGGAGGAGGAGGAGGAGGAGGGGAGGCGCAGCCAACAGCCGCATTGACACATTTGTAATCACACAAGAGGAGGGGGGTGCAGCCAACAGCCGCAATGTCACATGTGTAAGGTCGCCACTTCCCTCGTCATCTGGCGGTCTCTCGGGGGAGAGACCCGCCACTGCGTGGGCCGGTACAGGCGCCTGTCCCCATGGTGGGTGGACAGCGCTATCCGCATCAGTGGGCTGATTAGCCTCCACATGGCCCTCTCTAGGGTTCCCATCCACTACCGCCTCTCGATTCCCCTCGGGGACGTCATCATCTGTCATCGATGGGGGGGTGGAAGAACCTCGCCGATGCGGACTGAGCTGAAGTGTGGCAGCGTCGGACGCGCCTCCTGGGGGGGAACACCTCGCCGTGAAAGGTGAGTCCCCAAAAAACAGCGCTGCCGCGGACGACGGGGGCACCCAATGAGCATCCAACATCCCAGCAGTGCGCCGGCACATGTGGACCACGATGGAGTGGGTGTTGCCACCGCCACCGCTGACCGACAGAATCGGAATGCAAGAGTGCCAGAGCCACAGAGGGCGGACCCGGGACCAGCGGCAGCCCCCCAGGGAGCCCGGCGCCAGGATGCAAGCCACAGGAGAACCCGCGGGACACGCAGTCCGTCCTCACTGCAGTCCCAGACCAGTGCGCGGTGGCGGCCAAGACGCAGCGAGCACGGGGGGGAGGCGATGAATGGCCCTTAGCAGCCAGAGCGGGGATGCGAGGGTGCCTCGACCCCCCTCGGGAGGCCCCGGGCCAGAGGGACAGCGGCCCCCGCGTGCGACCAGGGCCGGTGGGCCCAGAGGCATCCCTCCCGCAGGCCGCAATTAGCCGGGCCGTAACGGGCCTGCTGCCAGAGTCCCACCGCCACTCACGGGACCCCCACGAGTGCGATGCCGATGCCAAGTGTGAGCCAGCAGAGTGTGTCTGCAAGAGCCCCGCCTACGAAAGGACATCCAGGTATCATGAGGACATCAAGTAACTTGACAGCGGCAGCACGCAGATAACATCAGCCCAAGAGGGGGGCGCAGCAAACCGCCGCGAGACACACGCACCCTCAAGGTGATGGGAGGTGCAGCCAACAGCCGCAGAGAATGCACTCCCATTCGCACTGAGTGCGCCAGCGTCGGAGGCGCCACCTGGGGGGGTACCTGAGCCCCCGCCCGGGAGGGGGCGAAGGATGCATCCCTTTCGCAGGCCGCGGCTTGCAGGGCAGCAACGGGCCAGCTGCCAGCGGCCAACCTCCACGCACCTGTCCCCCGCGTGCGCAGTGCCAAGAGGGGGGGGCAGCAAGGCTACTGTGGGGAGACGGCCCACTACTGTTTTGTTGCGCTTCTTTGGGGCCTGGTTGCACGGGTGGCCCTTCGCCGCGCGGTGATCGCTGCTCACTCCGCCGCTTCGACCCAGGTGCAGCTGCCGCAGCCAAGCCCAGTCGACGTCGAGGCCCAGCGCGTCACTGACGACCCGTACGTCGCACTTGTGGCTGCGGAAGGATCTCGAGAAGAGGTGGCAAGTTTGCTGGTCGCGCCGAAGCGGGTCGAGCGCGCCCTTGCTGCCGGGCACAGACTGCCGCTTGGCGACGGCGAGCCAGGTGCCAGTGCACATTGGCCCCAGTGTGAATTGGAGCCGTCTTATCGCCTCGCGGGGCGTCTCCCCGGGGAGGTCCCACTGGTTGTTGATTCCTGTTTTGTACAGCTGCTGTCCCGTGACGGGGCCCTCGGGCTCTGGTCATTGGCGCGGGTCAGGCCACTGGTGCCGCCGTGTATCCTGGCCACAAGTCTCCAACGCGCCGGCCTCGCTGTCCTGGCCGGAAGGCCATCGATCATGCTCGCGACAGTTCCGGCTGCACGCCTGGCGGGGTTCTGCGGGGAGAAGCAGGCAGCGTGGTTGGCCGCCAGGCGGGGGTCGGAACGTATCCGGCAGCCAGGGCGGACGCTGCCCTGTGGTTCGCGGGGAGAGGCCCCTTGCGCCGGCGTTCGCCTTCGGGCCTGCATGTGCCCGCCGTCGCTCCCAGGTGCGCCCCCTTTGGTCAGCGCAGGACTCTCTCCGGTCTCTGAGGCGCCGCTGGTTGTGCCAGGCGCGCGCGCGCACGGCGGCGCGGCTTCCATTGCCGGGGCGCGAGGTTCTTTGCCAGTCGCGCCCTGGACGTCTGGAGCGGGCGCCCGGGGTTCGCCGCCCATCAGAATGGGCGCGCTGACAAGGGAAGGGGGGCGAAAAGGCGCGAAGGGGTTCCTCCCGACGAGCCAGTGGATGGCCTCGCTGTCCTGCGTCTGGACGGTTGTTCCGCGGCCCCCCTGCTGGGTCTGCGGCGCTCCCAGAGGCCTGCAGACGGTCCGATTCTGAGGGGGAAGCGGGGGGGGCACGGTGCGGCAGGCGAGCCCCTGCTGTCCCGGAATCTCGTTTGGCAGAACGTCGCGGCTACCGTCAGCACCATCGGAGGCCACCCCCTGTCCACCCGATTCTAATCCAGAGACTCGAATGAAGGCTTGTGCCACTTCCGCACCTTCCGATGCTTCCGCCGCTTCGGGCCCCCGATACTCCGCGGCCTCCGCAGCCTCCGCCCACTCCGTCGTGATCTCCCTATCCTTTTCTCTGCCCTGCTGCAGCTGCTGAGGGGGCACGGGTGCCTCTGCGTCTTCTCGTGGGTTCTTCTCGGGGTCGCTGGGTGGCTCTCGTTGCTGCTGCGGGGGTGGGGGGTGGGGTGGGGGGGGGCTGCTGCTGCAGCTGCAGGGCTCTGTTGCTGCTGCTGCTGCAGCTGCTGCAGCAGTGCTCTGATCCAAAGACACAAGTGGGGGCTTGCGCCACTTCCGCGCCTTCCGAGGCCCCCGTCGCTTCGGTCCCCCGATGCTCCGCGGCCTCCGCAGCCTCCGCCGACTCCGTCGTGACCTCCCTCTCCTTCTCTCTGCCCTGCTGCTGCTGCAGAGGGGGCACGGGTGCCTCGGCGTCTCTTCGTGGGTTCTTCTTGTGGCCGCTGGGTCCAGAGACACGAGTGAAGGCTTGTGCCACTTCCGCACCTTCCGAGGCTTCCGTCGCTTCGGGCCCCCGATACTCCGCGGCATCCGCAGCCTCCGCCGACTCCACCGTCACCTCCCTCTCCTTCTCCCTGTCCTGCTGCTGCTGCTGAGGGAGCGCGGGTACCTCGGCGTCTTCTCGTGGGTTATTATTGTGGTCGCTGGGTGGCTCTTGTTGCTGCTGCGGGGGGTGCTGCAGCTTCAGCTGCGGGGCTATGTAGCTGCTGCTGATGCAGCTGCTGCTGCAGTGGCTGCTGCGGCTGCTGCCTTGCTGCTGCTGCTGCTGCTGCTGCTGCAGCTGCAGGGTTCTGTTGCTGCTGCTGCTGCTGCTGCCCTGCTGCTGCGGCTGCTGCTGCTGTGTGCTGCGGCTGCAGCTGCCGCCGCGGGAGCTCCGCGGCGGCGGCCGCCGCAGCTGCTGGGCCAGCGGCCGCGCCGCCGGCGGCCGTGGGGGCGGCCGCGGCGGCGCAGGCCGCGGGCGCCGCCCCGGCTGGCGCCGCAGTCGCCGCGCGGCCAGCCGCGGCGGCCAGCGCCGCGGCCACGGCGCCGCAGCCGGCAGCCCCGGCGGCGAGGCCGACGGCGCGGGCCAGGGCCGGGGGCCGCCACGGCCTCCCAGAGGCCCGCGGCGGCCGCGGCCGCCCGCTCGAGGGGCAGCGGCGGCCGCAGCGGGGGGAGCCCCAGCAGCGGCGGCCGCGGCGGGCGGCCGCGGCGGCGGCCTCGGCGGCAGCGCCCGCGGCGCTGGCGGCGCCAGCGGCGGCTGCGGCGCCGGCGGCGTCGGCGGCAACCGCGGCGCCGCCGGCAGCGGCGGCGCCAGCGGCGCTCGCGACGCCAACGGCGCCCGCGGCGCCAGCGACGTCCGCGGCGCCGGCGGCCCGCGGCGCCCGCGGTCCCGCCGCAGCGGCGGCGCCAGCGGCGCGCTCGGCGCCTGCGGCGCCGGCGGCACCAGCCGCGCCAGCGGCGCCTGCGGCGCCGCCGGCAGCGGCGGCGCCCGCGGCGCCCGCGGCGCCGGCAGCGCCAGCGGAGCCAGCGACGCCCTCGGCGCCCGCGGCGCCCACGGCGCCAGCGGCGCCCAAGCGGCGCAGGACGGCCGCGCGCATCTGCCGGCGCCACCGCGCCGCAGCGGACTCCATTACCGGGGCCCGAGCGCCGACCTGAGCAGGGGCGGGCTCGAGCCGAGATGGCTTGAGCCAGAAGGGCTTGAGCCAAGGCTACGGAATTCTGAATGGATACGCGAAACGTGAAGAATTTGAATCACTCTTGCACCGCGCTGAAGCGAGAGCAACGTCCCGGCTTAAAGCCGCGTCTTCCAGGGTTGCACGCGAAAATCAAGCAGTACATTTGCGCCCCAGAATGTATTGCACGCCCTAAATGTATTGCAAACCCACAAATATATTGCACCAAATCTATTGCATCACCCCCTTGTGGCTTGATCCCCTTGTGGATCAACCCGACACATGTGCAACATAAATGAGTTCGGCCGTGATTGTACCAATGGGTGCAAACACTAACAGATAATAATGCAAAAGTCTGCCATGAGGAATTTCGGAACTCTGCCATAAATCAAAGAACCCTTGTCCTAAGGATAAGCGCAAACGGAACCAATCGTCAAATATTGTGGCTGTTGAACAGGATAGCGAGTGCAATCTTTCTGAAGGCTATGTCTTTCTTGCCTCCCAGCGCTAAGACTATGTCTTTCTTGCCTCCCAGCGCTAAGCTAATACCGCACAAATGGCTGCCGACAAGCGTGGCACCCCAACCAGGCAGTGGTCTCA
Source organism: Prorocentrum cordatum (assembly GCA_963575745.1). Lineage (NCBI taxonomy): Eukaryota > Dinophyceae > Prorocentrales > Prorocentraceae > Prorocentrum > Prorocentrum cordatum. The sequence continues at coordinate 26,160 of CAUYUJ010016788.1, forward strand.
CAACTGAATATTGCCTCGCATCAAGCTGAGCATCGCGGCTCCGTTTCTCGGTTCATAGCTGGCTTCTGCCCTCAACTTAGGTCGTACTTTGCGCGGGCGTGTGCCACCATGGTTCTGTGTCTGAGCCTCCACTTCGCGTACTATGCGTATGCTGGCTCGCATGTCCCGAGCGTGGCTGGACACTGTCAGCGTTTTCAAATTCGGCGTTTCGACATTGGGCGGAAGAGGGGGGAGGGGGGGGGGCCTGCCTCCGGACCTCTGCTTAGTGCGGCTGTTTGGAACCGTGCGTCCTCTGGGGGCGACTCCACCTGCTCGAAACAGGCGCCAAAAAACAGCCAAGGTGTACTCCATGGAGAGGGGGGGGAGGGGGGGGATGCGAGGGCCCGCGCCGATCGTCAAAACAATAAATTAACAAAAACGATCACGTGACGCGCACGGTGCTTCGCTGATCCTGCCGACCAGATCTGCCATGCCTGGGGACCTCGGGCCATGCGTGCCAGACAGAGGCAGAGGCAGAGAAGCGCGGCGACGACGGCAGCATCAAGCAGCCGGCTGCGGCGGTCCTGCCTGCACCTCCCTCGAGCACATGTTGAAGTACTCCGTGCACCGCTGGTCGCACGGGTACCTCGGAGCTGCGCGCGGCCTCCGCCGCATGGCGGCCTCCAGACCCCTTGGGCACGAAAATGCTGACGTCTTGCGCTTCCCTCCGCCGCCTTCCGCCAGCGGGCCCGCTGCCGCTTCAACTACTTCCGCCGCCTTCTGCCAGCATGCTTGATGGGCCTGTGTTCCACCACCACCACCATAAGTTGGAGGGGGAGGGGGTCCTCCTCCTCCTCCTCCTCCTCCTCCTCCTCCTCCTCCTCCTCCTCCTCCTCCCCCTCCAACTGATGGCGGTGGTGAGGGAAAACAAGCCCTCACTTCTGCCGGCGGACCCGCTGCCGCTTCAACTCGGCGGCGACGATAATAAAGGGGCCCCAAGACACACAAATAAATACACACAAATAAAAATATTCCCATATTTTCCCATATGTTTTGGGTTTCTGTCTTCCCCCCACTTCCCATATTTTCCCATATTTTCCTGGGGATCGACGATTAATTGTGTCTGTGTGTTTCTTCTCCTCCTGAATTACACGTATTCGCCTGGGAGCCTTTTCGGAGACATAGATCACTGGCGCACCTGAATTCAACGGGCGAAGACCGGTATAACAGAAACTTTTGCGAAACAGTTTATGTTATACCGTTCTTCCCCCGTGAATGAACACATGTACTGCTCTCCCCTGGGCTATTCGCCCCCCATCGTCGCCTCTGATCAGCTACTTCCGCCGCCTTCTGCCGGCATTCTGCCGGCGGACACGCTGCCGCCTTCTCGGGTCGGGCGAAAGGGGGGGATAGCAAAGGGGGGGTTTGAGAATCAGCTCACGCAGCTGACTTTCCCGGCGCCTCCCGGCGCCGGAGGCGGCCATGTATCGAGCAATGGGCCCCTCGGTGAGGCCGAAACCAGCTGCATGCAGCACATCTCGTACCCCCCCCTTTCCCAATCCCCCCCTTTCGTCTGGCCCGACCTTCCTTCCGCAGGCCCGCCGCTGGCACTCCGCCGGCCCAACCGCTGCCGCTCTGCCTCCGCCGTCCTCCGCCCGTGGGCCCGCTGCTGCTCCTCCCTGCCGCCGCCTCCCGGCGACCCTCTGCCGCCCTCCGCCGCTGGCGAGGCGCGCCCAAGGGGACGCACGAAAACATACCAATACTGTATGCTCTCTCTTTGGAGGCGCGCGTCCGACCCAAACGTGTAGTATACCCATCCTGTAGTAGATCGTTTCCCGAGCGGTGGCCAGAATGTGCCCGCCACGACGCATATACTGCAAGATTTCTCGATGCGCGCATCGCCCCCGGGGGGCGCGCATCGCCCACGGGGGGGCGACGCACATACATCGGGAGCGGCCAAGAGGGGGATGTCCAAGAGGGGGGGGGTGCAAATCATGACCGGCGGCATGTGCGCGGCCCAGCGGGGGGGCCAGGGACGTAATGAAATAAGCAGAGGCGCCATGAAATCTGGGGAAATATCATGGCCCCCGCCATGATATCCCCCCCCCCCTAGTCATCACCCCCGTCTTTTCCGCCCCCGAATATAGTATAAGTATGTTGGGGTGGCGCCGAAGGCCTAAGGCGAGGCCTTCGCTGGAACGCGGCACCTGATCCCAAAGATCCGACGTGGCCCAACACATGCCGCATCACGACGAACAACCACGACCGGAGGCCCAGACCCCCTCGTTTCGCGTCGTTTTCCGAGGAGGATCGGTCCGTTAAGGGTCCCGGGGCACGAAAAGGGGGCGAAAACGCCTAGTGCGTAGGAAAATGCAGCGCTCGGGTCTCGGGAATCAGGGAGCTCCCTGGCCTCCGTGGCACGCCAGTCGCACTCGTGCCCTTGAAAAGCCGCGGTCGCGCGCAACTTTCGCTCTCCCCGCCGGGCAGCAACGGCGACCCCCAGCCGCTCGGGCAGGATGCGGGGCTTCAAGGCCGCCTTCGAACGAGGCCACAGCTCCTCCCGCGCCGCCTCCTCCTCCGACTCGTCGTCCTCCTCCCCCTCCGCCTCCTCCTCCCTCTCCTCCACCACCCTCCCTCTCCTCCTACGCGGGCAGCTGACGCGCGAGTGTCGACGCCGTCGACCCCGTTCTTCGACGTCGCCCACGTGGCGACGATGGCCCAGCGGCGGCGACGAGGGGAGGAGGATGAGGAGAAGGAGGAGGAGGAGGAGGAGAAGGAGGAGGAGCAGGAGCAGGAGCAGGAGCAGGAGGGGGCGGGGCCCCGGGCGCCCTCAAGGAAGCCGGGAGCCCGATCCCGTGGCGCGTGGCGACGAGGGCACAGCACTGGCGACGCGGAGGGGACAAGGCCCCCATGAGAGGGGAGCCCATCAGAGCGGGGCCCTCGGCAGGCTTCCCTGCAGACCCGAAGATGTTATGTTTGTTCTGTGTTATCTTTTTTTGTGTGTATATATGTATATATATATACACATGGACGTATATGTCTGTATATACACAAACATATGCATGCATGTATGTATGTTATGTTTGTTCTGCGTTATATATATATGTATATATATAAGAATACACAAAAACTCAGGGGCACCCCGAAAGAGGGACCGACAACTGGAGGCGGTCATGTGGGCGGGATCTCCGCTCAGGATTTCGGCCACCTCGCGCGCCACGGCTGCCGAGGTTCAGCGGGGAGTGGGATCCAACCCCTACCAATTAGCATTAAGTCGGGCCTGTCCCTCTACAGGAGGAAAATTCAAAAATAGACAAAAAATAGTCAGAGGACGATTGTTTGACTATGTTTGACTATCTGGGGGTATGTTTGTTACTTCTTTTAGTTTTCATCCAAAATCCCCCTGTAATAAGACATGCCCGACCTAAATTTAGCACGAAGGAAACGGGTCCTGTAGGAGACGCGTCCTGAACCCCTGGGGCCTCCCCCCAGGACGAAACATTTATCCCGAGTCGCTGTCTGACAGCGAGACGTGTGAGAGGCGTGCCGAAATGGGTGCGGGTGGCGCATGCGAGCACTACCAGGGGGCCTTCGGTGGAGCTCCCTATGAAGCCACGAAACATGTGAGGGGTGTACCGACATTGGTGCGGGGGATGGGGCCACGAAACGTGTGAGGGGTGTGCCGAACTGGGCGCGGGGGGCGCATACGAACACTTCCACGGGGGCCCTCGGTGGAGCTCCCTGGAGGCCACGAAGCGTGCGAGAGGTGTGCGAAGGATTGCAAAAAAAAACCAGGATTGCAAACAAAAACATGGATTGCAAAAAAAAACCATCGGTTTTTTTTGCAATCCTGGGTTTTTTTGCAATCCTTCGGGTTTTGTTTGCAATCCTTCGTTTTTTGCAATCCTTGGTTTTTTTGCAATCCTTCGTTCGAGTGGGCGGGGGGACGCGTGCGAGCACCGCTTCTTGGGCCTTCGGTGGAGCTCCCCGTGGGGCCACGGAGCGCCGTGAGGTGTGTGCCGAAACGGGTGCGCCGCCGAGAGGCTCGCCGCCGGGAGGCGCGCCGCCGACGGCAGCGACACGTGACGCAAGGACAGGCATGAGAGGCCCCATGCCGCATGGCCAACGCATCAGAAATACATCGGCGATGCATAGGCGACGCTGGCGGTACATCGGCGACGCTGGCGCGGGGAAAATCGGGCTCCACGTCGTTGCCGCATCGCCGATGCACCGGCGATGCGGCGCGATCCTCCGACCCCATCTACTCTGATCCCATCTGGGAGGCCTGCAGACATCGGTGGGAACCGCGCATCTATACACCAAGGTATCTGCTGGGCCCTGTCCCTAGGGGGTTCGCAACAAAGACATGGGACAACGTGTAGTGTTTAATCTACTGGCTGGTTCTCTGGGCGGCAGGTGTTGAAACACAAGTATGCGCTGCTTTGGGGCTGCCACCTGTGACTAAGTGGTGGACAAACATGGGCCAGAAAACAAACGACACCACCTCACCTACGGCCCCACGGGGCTTAGCGTATACCAGGAGATCTGGCGTGGGTTTTTTGCGTGGTATACGCTACGGGGCCCGATGGGCCGTAGCGCAACATGAAAAACCGTAGGTGGGGTGCTGTCGTTGGTTTTTTTGGGGAACGACACATGACAAAACATAAAGACTCGGAGCTCCGCGCGGACTGCCAAGCTTCTGTGTTGATGTCATTCTTCGTCCCCCTATTCTGGGTCGAAAACAGAACACCATGTAATGGACATACTCCTGGCCCCGAATCGGCATCCAGTCCTCGTGCCACCAAAGGGACACGCCAAGCAGGCAACGAAGAGACACTGCTCTGGCCACAGCCTGCCTCGGCCTCCACCGGGAGGGGCGCCCCCGCCCAGCTCCGAGGAGCGGCTCCCGAGAACCGGAGCCCCGCTGGAGGCCAAAACGGTCCTCGCTTCCGCGTCTGGCCTGGGTTAGAAGGAGAAGAAACGCCAATAAACATAAATGTTTGGCGCTCCGCGCGGATTTATTGGACCTGGCCTGGACCCCCCTCCCTGGCGCGCGGGGCGCGCCAGGGGCTGCGCCGGAGGCGCCGCCAGGCAGACCCAGCGCGGATCCAGAAAAGTCCGCGCGGAGCGCCGAAAAATCATCCTTATATGGCGTTTTTATTATTCGATGGATCGGGGGTTGCTACAGGCCTCGGAAAAAAAATAGCGAACACGCATGCCACATCCATCCGTCAACGCCTCCCCCATCCCCCGACTTTTCAAGCTTGGCGGTGGGTCCGATGGATTCCACTTCGACGGCAGTCTCCCCCGCGCGTGCCAACTTTGAGTTCTGGGGAGCGGGGGAAGGTCCACTAAGTGTTTCCCCCACCGTAGTGATGCCCCTGGTCCAAGGCGCCCCCAGCTTGCCGCTCCATCTTGCAGCCCCTGTGGGGCCCCCTGGGCCTCGTGACGGGGTGCTCTGGAGGCCGTGGGGGTGTCTCTCTGGAGATCCAGGGGGGCACCTGAGGCCAGGGGCGCTTCTGGCGACACCCAGCCTATGCGGACTCCTGGCGGACCGTCGTCGGACGCCAAGGGGCGCCCGAAGCGCGCGGTCCGAGAGATCCGCGCGGGCCGCCCAGAGCTTCGGGAGAAGCCCCACCGCCACCGGCACACCGCCACTGCCACTGCCCGGGCGGCGGTGGCGCGCAGGGCACCTGGTGAAGAACAGGTCCACCGCCTCCTGCGTCAGGGTGGTTTCGGCCTTGGAGGCAAGAGCAGAGACTTGCCCTCCCTCCCTCTCCCTCTCCCTCTCCCTCTCGCCCTTCCTCACCTCATCGCGCGCGTTCCCGACGGAGGTGCTCCTGGCTTGGCTGTGAGCAGCTCTTCCCCAAGACTCTCCAAGCCTGACGGTTGTGCTCGCCGCTGGCCATCGCTCGCACGCACCGCGCCCGCCTCGTCCGGGGCCGGCCCGAGCAGGGCAAGGCTCCCTGGAGCCGCACACTTCACATCGCTCTGCTTCCGAAACCTGCAATTCCAACCACGTGCTCCGATTCGCATCGTGCCAGCTTGCTGCTCGCCCCGCCTCTTCTGCCACTTTGCCCACTGCTCTCCTGTCGTCACCTCTGCCCCGCGTGCGCGATCCGAGCGGATCCAGGAGTTTCCGCGCGGACATCCAAAGGTTCGTGGTTACGCAGATGTTTGTTCTTCGAGGGACGCTCCCCAAGACACTCGAGCCCAAAGTCCAAAGTCCTGGGCCGACTCTCAGGCGTTTCTGTTATGTTCTGTGTGTTGCTGTGTTGCATGTAATGCGCTCATGTCACGGTCTTGGGACCTCGGAGGCCCCAGTCGCCCGCGACGTCCTCGAAGGACGATCCGAGTCCCAAAACCGTGCGGTGACCCCGAATCCACACTCATCATTGCACCGGCCTTGCAGACGTGCTGCAGCGGAGTTCTGCGTGGATTTCTGCGTGGATTTTTGCCCGAAGCGGCAAGCGAAGAACGAAGTGAATTTCAGGTGGATTGTTTTAAGTCTTCATTCCTGGCCAAATAATCCGCACGAAATTCACCTCGAAATCTGTAACGAAATTCCACCCCGGGTCCACCCTCTATTGTTTTCCGAACGAAATCCGCTCTGCGATGTTGGCGCCATGACTCACCGCGCACTGTGGTCACCACACCGCGTGGGGGCTCCCGACCCGAGCCCGCTGGAGGTCCAGGGTCCCGGTGCGCGGGGCCGAAATCCCAGGCGCCGCTGGCCCGCGCACCGCTGTGCCGGCGGTGGCGCAGAACCGGGCCTGGCGCGGGAGGACATATCGACCTCGCGCCGCGGTTTCCGCGGGCCGCCAGCGTGGCACACCACGTGGAGAAGAGGGCCCTTCCGCGCGACACTGCTGGGGAACATTGCGTGCGACTGCCGGCGCAAGCGGCCCCGTTTTGTTCTGTCGCTCACGTGGACCTGGCTTTTTCTAGCCAGCCCATGTCTTCATCACCAGATCCGCCTTGCCCGCAACGCGCTGCATCTGATCATGGGATGCACAGAGACATACTAATACTATGTGTCCACCTTGGAGGCGCGCGTCCGACCCGAACATATAGTATACCCATCTTGTAGTATATCGTTTCCCGAGCGGTGTGGCCAGAAAGCGCCCGCCACGACGCATATACTATAAGATTTCTCGGTGCGCGCGTCGCCCCTGGGGGGGCGACGCACATATAGGAGAAGTATGTTGGGGTGTTGCCGAGATCAGGCCGCGCTCGGAACTGCCCTCCCGACGCTTGGCTTCGGGAGCCATCCCACAGTCGGAGCCCATTTTTCATCCCAGAGCCTGCGTCTGCACTCGGAACCGCGTCTTCACTCACAGCTGCGAATTCACTCGTAGTTGCAAGAGGAAGCTCTTGGTCAAAAGGCGTATTCGAATTTGGTCGAGTGCGAAAAGAGCCTGACCGCGTGGATGTGCGCATGTACACCTGCAACCTGCGAGCGCGATTCGCTGGACCGTGGCTCCGCTCTGAAGTCGAGCCATTTTGTAGGCGCCCCGCGTGTCTTTTCCAGGCTCCCGCCCGCGTGGAGAGGAGCGCGGTCTGCTAGACTTCTATCTGGCCAGCTCGTTTCCGCTAGCCTGGCAGCAATGCAACTGCATATTCGGGCGTTGGCAGAACTGGGTTTAGTGGGACCTGGCTTAGTGATGCGTGCTGGGGGGCGCCCCCCAGGCCCCCTTCCACTAACCGGACTGCCGTCACCCGAAAAACACCACCTACGGCAGGCCTGGTTTCGGGAGCGGCCAAGAGGGGGGCGTCCAAGAGAGGGGGGTGCAAATCATGGCCGGCGGCATGTGCGCGGCCCAGGGGGGGGGCCAGGGACGTAATGAAATAAGAAGAGGCGCCATGAAATCTAGGGAAATATCATGGCCCCCGCCATGATATCCACACCCCCCTAGTCATCACCCTCCTCTTTGCCGCCCCCGATGGTTCAGTGATTCTGACCAATTGAGGGGCTCCGGGGCCCTACAACTAACCGGGTCTCCTTACCTGGGGCCCTGGCCATACCCGACACACACACACACACACACACACATATATATATATATATATATATATAGAAGCCTCGGCGTGTACACTCTTTGGCATCCGAGCGTGCGGCACTGCACTGCTGCTGCTGGCGCCAGCTCCGCGGAAACGACGGCAAATGGCGAACTGTCCCACTGGCGCCAATCAACAAGCGCGCCTTCTGAGAACCCCACTGGGTCTGCTGAGGTACTTTCCGGAATGTGATCCTTAACTGCAGAATCGCGAACTTTCGGAGCCCTGGAAGTTTTTTGGCGAAACATGCAGTTTTTTATTGCCGCCCCCCTACCCCTTCAGGCAACGCCACGATTGACTCGTGCTGACCTCCGCATTGTCTTTGGTCAATCCTGGACATTCCTAGGCGGCGCTGGCGCGAAGGGTGATGTTACCGGCTCTACGCCCCCCTCCCCCACCCGGTAGCGCGCACTATCGCGCGGGAATGCTAACGCGCTCTCTACACGTCGGTCGGAAGCAGTAGGTAGAAACATGAAGTAGGAAGGCGGATATAGTGGATTGGGTCCAGGTCCTCCCAGAGAATAACAGAACACAGCAGAAGAATGCCGATTCTTGAAGTAGGAAGGCGCTTGAAGTAGATTGGGATCTGGGAGCCCAAAAATACCTACTTTCAACGACCGGCGTGTAGGCATCACACCCCCCTTGGCCGCCCCCTCCAGCAGGCAGGGGCCGTGGCTGCCAGCCGAGGCGGAGTCTGGGCCCGCACGTACGGGCAAGGGACGAGGCTGGCAGCGGCGAGGACTGGGAAACCAGCAGGATACCAACAGGCTCAGCTCTGGCTCCTCTCTCGCTCTGGAGGTGTCGGGGATGGACAGAGCCCCCTTTAGTCAAACGTGGTTTCATGAACACGACCTCGGGCCCAGACCTGGCGGGCCCAGACCTGAAAAATGACGGCCGCGGCGCCCTCTCGAGAACCGAAAACGGACAATTCACTAATCGACGTGTCAGGGTGGGGGCTCTGTCCACCCCCGAAGGAAGAAGAAACCAGCGTGATAAACAAAAACTTTCGGATCGGCGACAGGCCCCCTCTCCCTGGCGCGCGGAGCGCGCCACGGACGGCGTCGGAGGCGCCGCCAGGAGAGCCCGGCGCAGATCCAAGAATCTGCGAGTAAGTCCTGAGGATACCAAAAGCCAAGAGGTACCGATACCACTACTGCCTGGACACCTCCCCCGGTGCGTCCTGACTCGGATTCCGAGGCGAATCCGGCCGCGGCGATGAGGGCCTCTCACCCAGGAGGCCCACATTAGCGAAAAACGATGCATCGGCAGCGGTATCGGTACCTCCTCCTCCTCTCGAAAGCTGGGCGAGGGCTGCTAAAACCGTGGCTGCTAAAACCGTGGCTGCTAAAACGGCCCTCCCGGAAGGAGAAAGCAACTTCCCGGGAGGAGGCGCGGCGCGCGAAACAGTCAACGGGCTTCTTCCCGGAAGGACGAAGACGGATTTAGCAGCCCTTGCCCGGCTTCCGATCCTCGGGCCTGAGGCAAAATGGCGAGGACGCCACGGCCATCGGCCGCCCATGCTGAAGCAGCTGCAGCGGCGCCCAGGCAAGGCCCCCCCCCTCCCCAGGCCGGCAACAGCAGGGCCCTGCCCAGGGGGCGCCCAGCCTGCACCTCCTGCAGCATCCGCTTCAGGGACTTGATGTAGGCCGTGATCCCCGCCGAGAAATCGGGGTCGGTCGGCCTCGCCCTGGCCTCTTGCACGGACGGCACGGCCAGTCGGGGGGTATTCTACTCCTCCTCCTCCTCCTCCTTCTCCTCCTCATCCCCCTCCTCCTCCTCCTCATCCCCCTCCTCCTCCTCCTCCTCCTCCTCCTCCTCCTCCTCCTCCTCATCCTCGTTCTTCTCCTCCTCGTCCTCCTCGTCCTCCTCGTCCTCGTCGTCGTCCTCCTCCTCCTCCTCCTCCTCCTCCTCCTCCTCCTCCTACTCCTTCTCGTCCTCCTCCTCCTCCTCGTCGTCCTCATCCTCCTCCTCCTACTCCTCTCTGTCGCACTCCCAAGACGTGTCAGCAGGGCGGGCTGGGCGTTTCGCTTGATATTTCCTATTCACTTGCGATCCCGAAGCTTGACCTTTGCAACAGCCTCACGGTTGGAGGGCGGGTGGTGTTTACTTTATCATGTGGGTATCGCCTCAGCGCTGCGCACATTCGTCTTAAGTGTTTGCGACATGTTCCAGGATGTGTGTGGTGGAAGCCCTGGGAATGGTGTTCTGGCACGGTTTGGGGTTTTCAGGACGCAACAGTCGGTTGGCCCGCGGAGTTGCATTTCCAACAATGGTCTTGTGGCACGATTTAGGGTTGTCAAGACAAAACAGGCATGTTGATCCCCAGAGCTAAAGTCCTGGGAATTGGGTTTGGGCACGATTGGGGCTTCCCAGACGGTTGCCTTTCACGGGCTACTTCCCGCAATGCACACCAAGTCTGGCTGGGACCCATGAGGAAGAGGGAACTTGGAGGGAGGGTTGATTGCAACCTCGTTGGATGCGCCTTGGGTTTACACAAGTCCTCCTCCTCCTCCTCCCCCTCTTCCTCCTGCTTCTCCTCTTCCTCCTCCTCCTCCTCCTCCTCCTCCTCATCCTCCTCCCCCCTCTTCCTCCTCCTCCTCCTCCTGCCCCTCCTGCCCGCTCCCTCCCTCCCACCCGCCCTCCTCCCTCCATCACCGCTCCCCTCCCTCATCGCTCGCGCGCCGCCCCTCGCCACTCGTCCCGCCTTCCTCCGTCCCCCTTCGCTTCACCTCCCCCTCGCCCCCCTATTCATCCCTGCTCCCTATATCCTCCCCATGTTCCGGCCTCTCATTCTCGTCCTCCTCAGCGTTTCCATGTTCCGTCCGCCCCCCTCACGCAGCGCTCGCGAACTGGCGACATGCCTCACCGGATGTGCCCTGGCCACTTCTGCATCACCCCATCGTCTACTCGTGCCCCTTCCCCCCCGCACTCGCCACTCCAACAGTCATACGCACCGTCTCGCGCTGGTGGTCGAGTCCGTGCCCCGTTCTCCGAACCATGTGCTGGGACGGTCGCCCTCGCATCACGCGATGCCACGCCCTTTCGGGTGCCGCCCTGCCGGCCCCACCCCACCAATTCAGCCCCTGCCCGCCTCGGTGGCTGGAAGGTCTCCACGACACGTCTTTGAACCTGAGCCACGGCCGCAATCCCAATGTGTTCCATGCTGGCAGGCTTCAACATCGGCATCGCCAAAGAGGTCCGCAAGATACCATTCGAACTGCAGCGCGCCCACAATACTATGTATATATACACAAACGAGCGACATCCCGCAGTTCCAATTCCCCCCCGTCTTGTGCAAATTTGTCGCCTTTCGTGACGACGTTGGCACTGCTTTCTGACACCGCGTGGCCTTCAACGACCGCGCCCTTCCGATAACGCAGATCTCCGATTCCAAGCCGTTGTCGGCGTTCAGCCTGAACTGCCCTTGCCGATGGGGTCGCCGCCGCGTCGGCACGACACGAACCTGCCGTGACCTTCCCGTTTGGCATGCCACTGTGCCCTTCCCCTCCCCTCGCGTGGCCACCTCGCGCGCGCCCCGCACCCCCGTCAAAAGCCCGATACAAGAACGTTCCGCCAAGGCGATCCGCCTAGACATCTAGACCATCTGTATACTCGGGGAGTGCAAGGGGGACGACAAGGAGGAATAGCCAGTCGGCGGTCAGGAAGAGGGAGGCGAGAGAAGGTAGTAGGTGTTTTTTAGGGGGGAGGAGACGAGAACGATGAGGGAGGACAAAAAACGAGCATGAACACTGTGGATGTGGGAATGTGAAAGATGGACAAAAGCCCCCCTCACCGTGCGGCCCCCTCGCCACCCCCCTCCCTCAGTGTGCCCGTGCTCCCCCCCCCTCACCCCTCTGGTGTGCCGCCCCCCCCTCTGTTATACGTCGCCTCCCCTGCGCGTGCCGCCCCCGCCCCCTCCTCCTTGTCCTCCTCCTTGTCCTCCTCCTCCTCCTCCTCCTCTTCTTCCTCCTCATCCTTTTCCTCCTCCTCCTCCTCCTCCTCCTCCTCCTCCTCCCCCTCCTCCCCCTCCTCCTCCTCCCCCTGCTCCTCCTCCTCCTCCTCCTGCTGTTCCTTATGTTGCTGCTGCTCCTCTTCCTCCTCCTCCTCCTTCCTCATCGCGTTCCTCCTCCCGTTTCCCCCATCCCCCCTCCCCCTTCCACACCTTTTCCTTGCCTTCCCCAGCCTCCTCCTCCTCATCATCATCATCACCCTTGTCCTCCTTCATTCCTTCTCCTCAGAATGAATTTCTCCCTGTCGCACCCCGAGAACGGCTTTTAGGGCACAAATTGGGAACGGCTTCTCAATTGGATGGCGGGTGGTGTTCAACATGTGACTCTCGCCTCCGCGCCGCGCACATTCGTCTTAAAACTGTGCAAGGGTTTCACGGTTTGGGGGGCGAATAGTTTTTAAAATGTGGCGCTCGCCTTCGCGCCGCGCACACTCGTCTTAAACATGTGCAAGACCATCATAGATGGAGGGCGGGCTGTTTTCGACATGTGACTTTCGCCTCAGCGCCGAGCACATTCGTCTAAAGACGGTGCAAGAGTTTCACGGTCTGAAGGCGGGTCGTTTTCAAAATGTGGCTCTCGCCTTGGCGCCGCGCACGCTCGTACCGCGACTGGTTTTTCAAACTTGTAAGACTTTCGCGGGCTCCCATGATCAACGTACCAGAAACTGTCTGCGTCTTGGAAGGATTCAGGCTATGGGGGTGCACACGTTATGTTGGTCCGCGGTGTTCCAAACCCAGGAATGGCGCTCTGGCGCGGTCCAAGATCGTCAATACGCAACAGTCACGTTGAACCGTGGCGTTGGAATCCCGAACACAATGTTTTGGCTCGAGTCAGGGTCTTCGACCAGTTGTCTTCGAACGGGGAAATCCCTCAGTAACCATGAACCGTTGTAGGGGTCTATGCAGAGGGAGCTTGGAGGGAAGGTTTACTCTAACATCGTTAATGCCTCTTGGGTTTACACTGGTCCTCCTCCTCCATTCCTTCTCCTTATAGATAACTCCTCCCTGTCGCACCCCGAGGCCAGGTGTTAGGGCGGGCCGGGCGTTTCGCCCGAGATTTCCTCACCATCTATGACCCTGATGCTTGAAAAACGAAAACAGTTTCGCAAATGGAGGGCGGGTCGTTTTCAAGACGTGGTTCTCGCCTTCGCGCCGCGCACATTCGTTTTCAAAAACATGCAAGAGCTTCACGGATTGAGGGTGGGTCGCTTTCGAAATGTGGCTCTTCCCTTAGCGCCGCGCACATTCGTCTAAAGACTGCAAGAGCTTCACTGATTGAGGGCGGGTGCGGGTGGTTTCCAAAATGTGGCTCTCGCCTTAGCGCCGCGCACATTCGTTTTAGAATTTGCTGGAGCTTCACGGACTGACGGTTCCTTTTCAAAACGTTGCTCTCGCCTTAGCGCCGCGCACATGGTTTCCAAACTTTGCAAGACCTTCACGGATTGAGGGCGGTTCCGTTTCAAAATGTGGCTCTCGCCTTCGCGCCGCGAGCACTCGTCTTCAACATCTGGAAAGAGTTTCACGGATTCCCATGACCAACGTACCAGAAATAGTGTGTTGGACGGATTCAGGATTATGCGGGCGCAACAGTTATGTTGATTCGCGGTGTTCAAGTCCCGAAAGAAAAGGCGATCTGGCACGATTCTGGATCGTCAAGGCGCAGCAGTCAGGTTGATAAGTGGCATTGAGATCCCGAGAAAAATGTGTTGGCATGTTTCAGGATCTTGAAACGGTTGTCTTCCAACGAGGCAGTTCCCTCAATGGAAATGAACCGCTGTGGGGACCTATGAAGAGG
>CAUYUJ010016788.1:42500-45000 GCA_963575745.1 Prorocentrum cordatum
TCCCCCGCGCCCCCCGCGGGCGCGGGGCCACAGCTCCCGCGCGGACGCTCGCCGCTGAACCTATGCCTAGTCCCCGCGACCGCGGTCTCCCTTTAGGGGGACGGCGGGGATGGAAGCGGAGCTGCCCCGATACGCAACACGCAACACGTGGCGTATTGATACGGAGCTCAGCACGTGGACTGGAAACGTAGGTCCGACGCGATACGTTCGCCAAAACGTGGGCCAATACGTGGAGCCAACACGCAACGTATTGACACGGACGTCTTGAACACGGGACGTGTTGCGTGTCAATACGGGCGTATCGAGACAGCTAAGAAGCGGAGGCGCAAGAGGATGGCCCGAGAGGAGATGGCTTGGAGGAGAAGGAGGAGGGGGGGGCTGCGCCGCAACATGGGAGCAATGAAGCTCGACACCACTGGGGGAACCAAAGGGCACTGATATCGCTACTCCTCGGACCTCTCCTGGGGCGCGCTCTGACCAGCATGTCGAGGCGAGTCCAGCGGTGGCGACGAGGGCCTCCCAGGAGGCCGACAGGACGGAAACCTGCCGAAGGGTAGGGGTATGGGCACCTGTTCGTCCTCTGAACCACCACCACCAGCGCGAGGCGCCAGGGAGGGTACTCCAAGCGATCATCATCATCATCATCATCATCATCATCATCATCATCATCATCATCATCATCATCATCATCATCATCATCATCATCAACAGCAGCAGCAGCAGCATCATCAGCATCATCATCATCAGCATCATCATCAGCATCACCATCATCATCAGCATCACCATCATCATCACCGTCGTCATCAGCATCATCATCATCCTCAACATCATCATCAGCATCGTCATCATCCTCATCCTCATCGTCGTCATCATCATCATCGTCATCATCAGCATCGTCATCATAATCATAATCAGCACCATCATCATCACCATTACCATCACCACCGTCATCGTCATCGTCATCATCCTCATCCTCATCCTCATCCTCATCCTCATCGGCTCGCTCGAGAAGCCTCCACCCCCAGCATGGGGGAGGCATCGTGGGCCCCTCCTCCTGGGAGGTGGCGCCCCCCCTGGCGGTGGTGGTGCCACCTCGCGGCGGCGAGCCCGAGGTGGGGAAGCGAGAGGGGGCGGGGCTTCTCGGAAGGCTCGAGAACTGAGCACTCTCCTGGGGTGGAGGGCTCAGGGTGAGATCCACCTGAGCTTCTGCGCCTCGAAAGCCATTCCGTCTGATTCCCCTCTTGCAGATTCAAGCCGATCCATCGGAACGGCATTTCAGACTTCACCCTCTGCCCTCCACCCAAAGAAGATTCGCGGCAGAAGTCCCCTCGCCTTCTGAGAAGTTCTCGAAGCTTTCCCCGAAGACACAGACAACTGCTCAGGAGGCACTGGGGCTTCTGAGGAGTCCCGCCGCCTTCTGAGAAGGCCTTCCCCTTCTCCCTTCCACCCCTCGCTCGCCGCCGAACCTCTCCTCCCTCGTATTACACACTCACACACACACACACGCAACGTGCGCGTCAACGAGTCGCTAGCAACACAAGATAACCTACGCTGCCAAATTCGAAGACGCGGCGAAGATGGGCACGAGGTGCGCGTGCGGCACCGCCGCTCTCAAAACTCACTCCCGCCTGCGGGCTGCAGCCCCTGACCCAGGCCGAAGGGGCTGCAGCCCTTGACCCAGGCCGCACCCGGCCGCCTCCGCGCTGCCAGACCACGGCGCAGCACGGAGAGGAGGAGGACAGCGAGGAGGACGGCCGGGTTAAAACAGAACACCGATACCGCCACGTGCTCCAGGGGACTTCTCTCCCAGGGTGCGCTCCGACGGGCCTTGCTAGGAGGACCGCGCCCTGGCGACGAGGGCCCTCCGAGCGAGCAGAGGCATCGGCACCCCTCCCCCCTCCTGAGGGGGCGGCGCGGCGTAGCACCGCGCGCCTCCGTCCGACGGCAGGGTCAGCTCGTGAAGCCTGGCGTCCGCCTCACCGCGCCACCGGGCGCGCGGCCCTCCTCGTCGGCCACGCCGCCCGAGCCCGGCGCCTCGCCGGCCCCCGAGGCCGACGACTCCTCCTCCGCCGGAGTCCCCCCCGACGCCGTGCTTCTTGCGAACGGCACGCGACCGACATCTCCCAACCTGCACCTTCCGCGCGGAAGGTTCTGCCGCGGCCGCCGCTGCAGCCTCGACGGTGGCCGCCGCTGCAGCCGCGGCGGCGGCCGCGGCAGCGCGGCACCTGCCGCGCGGAAGGTGCGAGGCACTTCATCCATGCCCCGGCGCGCGCCCCGACGCGGGGATCAGCAAACAGGCAAACGCTTGCCTGCTGTTCGGCGTACAGCATGTCGGCTCCGCGGTGAGGGCGGCCGCAGGCCCAGGTGAGAGGTCCCAACTCTCTCAGGGCCCGTACACAAGCGCACAGTAGCGTTGCGCCTTGACCTACGCACTGTCGCCACACATCGGGGGACCTCAGCCAGGCCCTGGCGCACGCCCCGACCCCGAGAGGGGCCCGGG
>CAUYUJ010016788.1:50000-52500 GCA_963575745.1 Prorocentrum cordatum
CAACATCATCATCATGATCATCATCATCATCATCATCAGCATCATCATGATCATGATCATCATCATCATCATCGTTGTCGTCATCGTCATCGTCATCGTCATCGTCATCGTCATCGTCATTGTCATCATCATCATCATCATCATCATCATCATCATCATCATCATCATCATCATCATCATCATCATCATCATCATCTGCCTCATTATCCTCTTCCTCTCTCTCCTCCTCCTTCTCCTCATCCTCCTCCTCCGTCTCTGCATCCTTCTGCGTGGGACAACCGGTTCCGCTGTGTGGGCGAAGTACATCTATATTCCTTCTGTTGGCGGTGGGAAACCAAAAACAATAATGCGCTCCGTTCTTTCTCGCGGGCCTGCGCCCCCTCCTCCTCCTCCTCCCCCTTCTCCTCCTCCTCCTCCTCCTCCTCCTCCTCCTCGTCCTCCTCCTCCTCCTCCTCCTCCTCCTTCCCTTCCTCCCCCTCCTCCTCAACCTCCTCCCCCTCCTCCCGGTGGGCCTGCGACCTTGGCCTGGGATTCCCCATGCCCGGGGCCGAGGGCGGAGCGGTGCAGGCGGCGCGGGTTCGGCGCCCTCGCGCCGCGGGCTGCTTGAGCTTCGGTCGAGGTGTGGCGTGCCTGCTCGCGCTTGCTGCCTCCTCCTCCTCCTCCTCCTCCTCCTTCTCCTCCTCCTCCTTCTCCTCCTCCTCCTCCCCCTCCTCCCTCATGCTCGTCTTCTCCTCCGCGCGCGGGCCTCCCCTCGAGCAAAGAGGCCCGCAAGCCTCGTGGCTCCGCTGTGCTCACGGCGCTGTGGACGTCTTCTCCGCACAGTCCCGCGCAGCCCTTTCGCGTGCCTCCTCCTCCTTCGTTGCTTCCCTGTTCCTCCCTCTGCCCAGTCCGCCTTCTTCCAGAGGAACGCCAGAACTCGGGAACACCTACCGAAAGAATGAGGCAAGCAAGAAAGCACAGCGAACAGCAAAAAGAACATGAAGACGCTAAACACTGGCGGCTGAAGCTTTAGTGCAACAGTTGGAAACAACAAAAATCTTAACCAACTAAAATTATCCCAGGGAGAACCTTCCGAAAGAACACGTCCGATGGGGGGGGCGCAGTCTTGCCTGTTGCCCAATGGTGTTCCCAAGGCATCAGCCTTCAACAATTAAATGTCATTGAGTGTTGTTTCGTTTTTGATGTGTATGTGTGGTCGTGTCTGTGCGTGTACTGCCAAACCGCCTCGGCAACGGCTGGTCTCCCCGGCCAGTCCTGCCGAAACTCTTCGCGCGGTGGGTGCCCTACTCCCCCCCGCCCGGTTTCTGCGGCCGCACCCCCCGCCTTCTTCCCCCCCGTCGTGCCGCCGGACGATTAGTACGCCAGGCCCCAGACTACTAGAGCGCGCGTGCGGATTGCCTTGTCACGCTGCGGCGGAAACTGTGCGTGTATGTGTGTTCGTGTTCGTGTTCGTGTTCGTGTTCGTGTGTGCGCGTGCGTGCGTGCATGCGTGCGTGCGTGCGTGCGTGCGCGCGCGCGTGCGCGTGCGCGCGCGCGTGCGCGTGTGTGTGTGTGTGTGTGTGTGTGTGTGGTCTCATTCTTCTGAGGGTGTTCCCACGTTGTTTGGCATCCCTCCAAGACGCGAAGAAGGAAGAAGGAGGAGGAGGCCACGAAGGAGGACGAGAAAGAGGAGGAGGCGGAAGAGGAGGAAGAGGATGATGAGGAGGAGGAGAAAGAGGAGGAGGCAGCAAACGCGAGCAGTCACGCCGCACTTCGACCGAGGTTCAAGCAGCCCTCGGCGCGGTGCCGAGCCCACGCCGCACGCACCGCTCCACCCTCAGCCCCAGGCATGGGAAACCCCAAGCACGTTGATCTCCAGAGCAGGGCCAAGGGCGTGATGAGGATAACAAAATCTAGTAAGGAGAGGAGGTTGAGGAGGAGGGGGAGGAAGGCGAGGAGGAGGAGGAGGAGGAGGAGGAGGGGGAGGGGGAGGAGGAGGAGGAGGAGGAGGAGGAGGGAGGAGGAGGAGGAGGAGGAGGAGGAGGAGGAGGAGGAGGAGGAGAGGGGGAGGAGAAGGAGGAGAAGGGGAGGAGGGAGGAGGAGGAGGAGGAGGAGGAGGAGGAGGAGGAGGAGGAGGAGGAGGAGGAGGAGGAGGAGGAGAGGGAGGAGGAGGAGGAGGAGGAGGACGAGGAGGAGGGGGGAGGAGGAGGGGGAGGAAGAGAAGGAGAAGGAAGAGGAGGAGGAGAGGGAGGAATGGAGGAGCGCCGAGCACCGAGGAGGGCCGAAAGCGCACCGAAACTATCCATCGAGCGACCCCGGGCCAAGGGGCCTTCCATATGCCCACGACGTGGCGTCCGAATGGAGTCGCCGCTGTCTTGTGCGACACTGAACCCCAAAAAGCTTGAAGCCAGACGTCCATCTTCTCCCACGCCGCAGGCCCTCCTCCTCTGGCCCCTTGCCCTCCTCCACCTCCTCCACTTCCTCCTTCGCCACCGCCAGTCTTTTTGTTTGCCTCCTCCTC
>CAUYUJ010016788.1:60000-97481 GCA_963575745.1 Prorocentrum cordatum
GCTTCTTCCTATTGTTATTATTATTATTCGTGTTAGTAGTATTAATTATTCTTCTTATTCGTATCACTATTATTAGTAGTATTAGCATTACTTGTATTATCATTATTAGTATGATTATTATTAGTCTTCGTATTAGTATCAGTATTATCATCATCATCATTATGATGCAGCTTTTTATTATTACTACGATTAGTGCTCTTATTCTTATTATTCGCATTATCATCATCATTATTATTCGGCCTCTGGGGGCCCTTCGTGGACCCCGGGGACAGCCGAGAACATCTCAGGACGAAGAGCTGGTCCCGGGAGGGGGTCGTGACCTCTGGGGGCCCACGTCGTGAAACTCAGCCCGGCGAAGAATCCAACCACCTCGTCGTCCGTGTTCTCCTCGTCCTCGTCCTCCTCCCTCCCTCCCTCCTCCTCCTCCTCCTCCTTCTCCTCTTCCTCCTCCTCCTCCTCCTCCTCCTCCTCCCTCCTCCTCCTCCTCATCCTCCTCCTCCTCCTCCTCCTCCTCCTCCTTCTCGACCCCCGTCCGACCTGCCTGACGCGCCCGCTTGGTCGCGCCTTGCCGCCCCCCGACCAGCCTCTCCAGTCGGAGCAGGGCGAGTCCACAAACGGCAGATCTGGCTCGGCGCCTGTCCTCCTACAGGGGGATTGTGGACGAAAAATTTGAATCATAGTAAAACATACCGTAAAATAGTCAAACATGGTCAACAAAATCGTCCCCCGACTATTTCCTACTACTTTTGAACTTTCCTGCTGTAGAGGGACAGGCCCGACTTAAAATCAGCCTGGCGAAGAACCCAATCCATTCTCAAAAAGACGCAGCTGTGAACAGGACCAGACAGTACACAGTGGTGCTTTGAGGGGCCCGCGGTACCCCTGAGCGCTTCGCCAAGAACGTCAAACCACGCTGGACGTTCTGCATGCACGCACGCGCTCTCACGGCGCCATGCAGACGCACCCACTGGGCCCATGGATGGAGCCCTTGGGCAGGAAGCTTGCGAGGGGTGTGCCGACATGGGCGCGGGGACGCCATGCGGACGCACACACTGGGGCCACAGGTGCGGGCAATGTCTATATCCACACCCAGTGCGTCTTGGAGTTTCGGGCTCTGTTCCCAAGAAACATGAGGCGCACTGGATATGGATCAAAATCTGACTGGCTCCACAAGGATCTGTTCTTCCCTACCTAGGCTCTGCCTAGAGGGTTCTTACTCTCTTAGCTTAAAGGGGCCGGGCAGTGCAAAGTGCCCCGGGCGGTTCCCCCAGTCCCCGCCCCACGGTTCCCCCAGTCCCCTGGGAGCTTTAGCTTTAGTTTAGCTTTAGCTTAGCTTTAGCTTAGCTTCAGCTTAGCTTTAGCTTAGCTTTAGCATAGCTTTAGCATTGCTTTAGCTTTGCTTTAGCGTTGCTTTAGCTTAGCTGTAGCTTAGCTTACGCTTAGCTTTAGCATAGCTTTATCCTAGCTTTATCATAGCTGTCGCTTAGCTTTCGCTTAGCTTTAGCTTAGCTTACGCTTCGCTTTAGCCTAGCTTTCGCTTAGCTTTAGCTTAGCTTACGCTTAGCTTTAGCTTAGCTTTCGCTTAGCTGTCGCTTAGCTTTAGCTTAGCTTCAGCTTAGCTTCAGCTTAGCTTTAGCTTAGCTTTAGCTTAGCTGTAGCTTAGCTCTAGCTTAGGTTTAGCTTAGTTTTAGCATGGCTTTCGCTTAGCTTTCGCTTAGCTTTAGCTTAGCTCTAGTTTAGATTTAGCTTACTTTTACTGTTACTACTAATGCTGCTTTCCTAGGGGCTCCAACTCCTAGGTAGGGTCGCACTGGGATAATTATCAATATCCAGTGCGCCTCGGCCGTGCGGCGCCCCTTCCCAGAAATCTAAGACGCATTGGAAATGGCTAGAAGTATCGCCCGCAATAGGCGGAGCGCCCTGGGGGGCAGGAGACGTTACGGGGTGTGCCGACATGGGCGCGGGGGCGCCATGCGGACGCACACGCTGGGGCCATGGGTGAAGATCTCCGGGTGGCACGGAACGTGTGATAGATATGGGCGCGGGAACGCCATGCGGACGCACTCTTAGGCCACGGGCGGAGCTCCATGGGGGGCACGAAACGTGTGAGGGGTGTGCCGACATGGGCGTGGGGACACCATGCGGACGCACCCACTGGGGCCACGGGTGGAACTCCCTGGGGGGCAGGAAAAGTGCGACGGGTGTGCCGGAAGGGGCGCGGGAACGCCATGCGGACGCACCCACTGGGGCCATAGGTGGAGCTCCCCACGAAACGTGTGGGGTGTGCCGACATGGGCGCGGGGACGCCATGCGGACGCACAAGCTGGACCCTCGCTTGAGCTCCCCGGGGGACCGGAAACTTGTGAGGGTGTGCCGAAAAATGCGCGAGGACGCCATGCGGACGCGCACACTTGGGCCTTACCTGGAGCTCCCTGTGAGACCAGAAACGTGTGAGGGGTGTGCCGACATGGGCGCGGGGACACCATGCGGATACACACACACACACACATTGGGGCCATAGGTGGAGCTCCCTGGGAGACCGGAAACTTGTGAGGGGTGTGCCGACATGTGAGCAGGAACGCCATGCGGATGCACCCACTGGGGCCATGGGTGGAGCTCCCTGGGGGAACGAAGCGTGTGAGAGGTGTGCCGAATGTGCGCGGGAACGCCATGCAGACTCACCCACTGGGTCCATGGGTGGAGCTCCCTGGGCCGGAATGAGCGCGGGGACGTCATGCGGACGCACCCGCTGGGGCCATGGGTGGAGTTCCCTGGGGGGCAGGAAGCGTGCGAGGGAGCTCGGAACTCCGACCCCTGCAGCTGTCGCCGGCCAGGGCGTCGCAGGGGCGCCGTAGCGCCGGGCATGTGGAACATGTACGAGGCTGGGAAATCGGGATAAATAATAATAATGATGTAGATATGCAAACATTACACTGCATAGCTACAAAGAACGAGAGGAAGCAGACCTGCCTACATACGTTGGCTCGAGAATCCCCCACACGTCAGTATAGCAATGGACATCCACTTTGGTCCGGCATGTTGTCGGATGTCGTCGCACCACCGCCTCTTCGGGCGTCCTGGCTTCCGACGCGCACCGCACGTGGGACCTTGCTGTGGGTCCCAGTGTAAAGCTTGTAGTGTCCATTCGTGCGCGTTTCTTGTGCTCGCTTGGTAGACCGCCGGATGTAATCCACCCATGGCTCCAAGCCGTCGCTGCCGCTGAATTGTGTTCCCTGGTCGAACTGTTGATCACGTCGCCTGGGAGTGCGCATCATCACTCGCAACATCTGGCGCTGCGTTTTTCTGAGTCGGTTCTCCATATCCACTGTCATTGTCCACGTTTCACAACCATACAGCACAGTTGGATATATCGTCCCATGAAATAATCGGACTCGCTTGCTGATTAAGTAATGCTTCCCTTTCAACTCCTGCCGTAATGCAAAGAACCTTCTCCATGTCGTGGAAATACGGTTCTCTAGTTCTGTGAAGTGAGAATCACTGAATTGCAACTATTTCCCCAAATACTTTGTAGATTTGTACGGAGGCAAACATTCGATCTACATTCCGTTGGCCACAATGCTTCTGGGCGCCTTCTCTTTGCGAGGATTGTGGTACCCATTGTGTAGAATATTATTTTGTTCTAGATGTACTTCGAGCCCTGCCTTTGAAGCCTCTGTGATAAGATCTTCCAACATACGAATAATGTGCTGCAGCGACCCGGCAATCATAATCACGTCGTCCGCAACACGAAGTTTGGTCAGTCGCTCATGTCCCTGCTTCAGCTGTAGGCCAATCCGTCTTGATGACCATTGTCGCTTGAGGTTGCGAATTCTCTTTTCTGAAACACAATTGAACAATAGTGAGCTCAAAAGATCGCCCTGTTTCGTACCCCTTTGTATACGGAGCTGCCTGCTCATCCTGTCAGTCTGGGCTGTGGCTGTCTGTCCGTCATAGAGGTTGGCCAGTAGATGTATGTACGCAGCAGGCGTTCCTTGATCAGCCAGAGCATCCCAGATACTCTGGTGGGTGACTGTGTCGAAGGCCCTTGTGAAATCCACGGTGGCTGTCAACAGAGGTAATTGCCACTCGTCGGCCGTCTCCTGGAGATGCATGTTGTAAAGAAGTGGTCGCACGTGCTGCGCTGAGGCCAGAAAACCGGCCTGGTCGTGGCTCAGCTGGGAGTCCAGGATTGGGTGCAGTCTGTTGTAAAGAAGTAATATGGAAAATAATGTGTACAGTAATGGTAATAGTCGCAATAGGTCGGTAATTTTGTGGTAGATGTAGATCACCTTGGTGACCGTGTTCTTCCAGCAAATTGGCGTCGGTGCCGCGGGACCCGCTATGCTGTTGTACAGATTGAGGAAGACTTTCTTCAACGACTCGCCTCCCGTCTTGAACATTTCTGCCACAATGCCTTCGGAATCAGCCGCCCGGCTCCAATTGAGCTGTCGCGAAGCAGGGTCGAGTTCACAACTTGTGAAGAGTGCAATTCCTGGGTCGGTCGCGTTGGTTGCCGGCTGTTCTCGTCTGTTGGTGTCGTTGTACAAGCTTTCATAAAATGACGCGAAGATGTCTACAATTGATTGGCGGTCATGCTTTGTTTCGCCATCACTGTTGGGTGTACCGAAATGGGCGCGGGGACGCCATGCGGACGCACCCACTGATGTCATGGGTGGAGCTCCCTGGGGGGAAACGTGCGGGGGGCGGGATAGGCGACAGGAGTACACCAGCAGCAGCAGCAGGAGCGGAGGAAAGGCGGAGGAGGAGGAAGAGGAGGAGGATGATGATGATGATGATGAGGAGGAGGAGGAGGAGGGGAAGGAAGATGAAGGAGGGAGACGCGCGGCGCTGCGACTTCAAAACGAGGACCCGACACACAGGAGGGTTGCGAAAAACATTCCGTCGAGGGTCTGGGGATAGGGCCTTAAGGATCCATCCCACGTCACCTAAACGGACCTCCCGAAGGCACTCGGTGCAAAAATCGAAGCATCTCATTCTCGCCGCAAGTATGCGTTTTCACTCAGGAAGCCCTTCGACATGCTCGCGTCGTGAAAAAACAAGACGGGCGGCTGTTGCCAATGTTCGGCCTCCGGGAGCCCTCGCGGGGCCCTGGGACCGTCAAGAGACGGCGGGTCATGACAAAAGGAATGGGTCGAGACCTCTTGGGGTCAAGGTTGTGAAAATCATGAGGTCGGAGATCTGAGTAAGGACGAAAGCTCCAACATTGAAGGCTCACATGGTGATCCGTTTGCTGCTTAGCCGCCCCGATACACAACACGCAACACGCAACACGCTGCGTGTTGACACAGAGCTCAACACTAAGGCCGAACACGTAGGTCTGGCGCGATTTCTTCGCCAAAACGTGGACTAACACGCGCAGAGCCAACACGCAGCGCGTTGGTACGGACGTTTTAAACAAGGCACGCGTTGCGCTTCAACGCCAGCGTATCAGGGCAGCTGAGGCTGGCGATCCGCATGGCCCAGTTCCCAGACCCCCGGCGCAATGATCTTTCATGACGTCGGCCGCCAGCGGTCTTGACCACCTTCCCAGGGACCAGTTCTTCATCCCGCGCAACTTGTTCGACGGCCCCAGGGGCCGACGAGGGCCTCCAGAGGCCGAAACATGGCGAAGAGCCTCCCGCCGAGATTTTCGCTCATGACTCGAGGGGCCCCAATGAGCATGGCTTCACCGATCCCCATCCCCAGCGGCGTGGCCTGGGCCCCGCTGGCCGATTTACCCCCCTAGATGGGGACATAGGCCGTTCCCTTCGGGCCTCGAGGGGCGCACCCCGAACTGGGGGGGTGCTTTGGTGGGGGTCTCGAGGGGGATGGGGATCGGGATGGGGATCGTTCTAACGACACTGAGACTCGAGGGGCCTCAGGGCATCACGGCTCTGCCCTGCGGCGGCCGCTCGGGACGGTCCCTGGGGCCCCCGGAGCGCTCTCGGCGGGGCGCGGCTGCTGGAATTGAGCAGGGGCCGACCGCCCCGGTACTCCCATGGCATGGGCCCACCGCGACATGCTCTTAGAGCCCAGGCATGTTCTGGTAACAAGAACAACGTTCTTAGAACATGCAGTCCACCAGCACAGTAAGGATGCGCGAGAAGGATGCAGGGGCCTCGGGCGCCCATTTCGAAGCTTTTCGAGCGGGGCGCGGCCAGCGAAAGCGGCGAAGGATGGATCGAGGAGGCGAGGATGCAAGGGTACCCTTGGGAAGGTTGCCCATCCTTACTATGCGGGTTTACTGTAAACCCGATGTGTTAAACCAAGACAGTCCCAGCCAGAAATGTTCTAAGAACATTTCGTGCAAGCCACGACAGGTTCTTAGAGCAGTCCTCAGTGGGCCTATAGGCGAGCCGGGACGCTTCGTCACTGCTCGACCAAGGCTGGAAAACTGCCGCGGACCTGCCACACCGCCCGAACACCTCGAAACTCGACGGGCCGACGGGCGTATCCCAGACATGCGACGTCCTGATTTCTCCAATGCGGGGTCCCCAGGAATCCTGGCGCTTTCCCCGGAGCCGGCTTTTCGTCCTGCGTCGTTTCGGACGGTCCCGAGGCCCGGCGAAGGCCCTCCCGCCCGAGGCCGACAACGGCCCACCCCCCCCGTCCTGATCTCTTCACGGCGCGATCATGTCTGGGGTCAGGGCAGCCAGGGCTTGGTATCCGTAGGGCCCCGTCCCTCGGTCGGGGGCGCGCAAACATCGATTAGCGATCCATGGATTTGGCGCGCGGTCGCCCAATCCATGGATCGGGGGAGGTGCCCTCCCCAAAATGCGGCCCGTGCCGCCTCGCTCGGCGGCGGAAATCCGCGATTTCCCGTTTGAGATCGCCCGACTCGGGGTAAGAGTGACCCTGGGTAAGCGTGACCTTTGGTGCGCGGCTTTTGGGGGGCCGCGGGGGGACCGAACACAGGCGCGCAAGACGCTACTACCGCATCGCGTTCGGCGGTCGGGGGACCCCATTGGGCCCGCACTCCAGCAAAAGGTCACTGCACCGACCTGGCAGACGTGCTGCAGCAGATTTTTGCGTGGACTTCTGTCACTACAAAGCTCCGAAGCTGCGAGCGAAAAACAAAATGAATTTCACGAAGATTGTTTGCAGTCTTCATTCCTGACCCAAAACATCCGCACGAAATCCACGCTGAAATCCGGAACGAACTCCTCCAGGACACTCCAGGCCCATCCAATTGTTTTCCGAACGCGATCCGCTCTGCGATGTTGGCACCACGAGAAAGGTCACACTTACGTCTAGTCGACACCTCCTCCTCCTCCTCCTCCTCCTCCTCCTCCTCCTCGGTCCTCCTCCTCGGGCCTCTTCCTCCTCCTCCTCCTCCTCGGGCCTCCTCCTCCTCCTCCTCCTCCTCCTCCTCCTCCTCCTCCTCCCTCCTCGTCCTCCCTCCTTCCTCCTCCCTCCCTCCTCTCTCCTCCTCCTCTATATTCTTATTATTATCCTCCTCCTCCTCCTCCTCCTGGTCCTCCTCCTCCTCCTCCTCCTCCTCCTCCAATTATTAGTATTATTGTTATTACTATTATTATTATTATCTTCATGATTATTATTATTGGTATTATTATTACCACTGTTATCATTATTATCATTACCATTAGTATTATCATGATCAGTATTAGTACTATTATTATTGTTATTAATATTATTATTAACCTCATTATTAGTATTATTGATATTTTTATATTATAAATATTCTTATTCTTATTAGTCTTGTTAGTATTAGTATTATTAGTCTTAATATTAGTCTTATCATTAGTATTATTATTAGTATTATGATTCGTCTTCTTATTCTGAATAATATTATTGTTATTAGTAGTAGTAGTATTTGTATTATTCGTAGTATCATTATTATTATCATTAGTAGTATTAGTACCGGTAGTATCATTATTAGTATCATTATGATTATTATCATTATTATTATTATTCGTAAGACTATGCTTCTTATTGTTAGTATTAGTCTTCTTATTCTTCTTTTTCTTCCTCCTCCTCCTCCTCCTCCTCCTCTTCCTCCTCCCCTCTCCAGCCTGCAGCCTCCTCCTCCTCCTCCCTCCTCCCTCCTCCTTCTTCCCTCCTCCCTCCTCCCCCCTGCTCCTCCTCCCCCTCCTCCTCCTCTTCCTTCTCCTCCTCCTCCTCGTCCTCCTCCTCCTCCTCCTCCTCCACCTCGTCCTTTTCCTCCTCCTTCCTCTCCTCCTCCTCCTCCTCCTCCTCCTCCTCCTCCTCCTCCTCCGCGCCGCCGAGCCTGGGCGTACCCACGGCGAGGCCAACCGCCTCGCCCCCCGGCGCCGCGGGGCCGCGGCCCCGGGGCGCCCCGGCTGCGGCTGGTGAGGGGCAGCGCTGCGGGGGGGGCCTGGCTCCATGGGACGCAGTGGGACATAGTACTACCCAGAGGGGGAGGATAGGGGAGGAGGAGGAGAGAGAAGAGGAGGGAGGAGAGAGGAGGAGGAGGAGGAGGAGGAGGAGGAGGAGGAGGAGGAGGAGGAGGAGAGGAGGGAGGAGGAGGAGGAGGAGGAGGAGGGAGGAGGAGAGAGAGGAGGAGAGGAGGAGGAGGCGGAGGAGGCGGAGGAGGAGGAGGAGGAGGAGGAGGAGGAGGAGGAGGAGGAGGAGGAGGAGGAGGAGGCGAGGAGGAGGAGGAGGAGGAGGAGGAACTGAACTGAACTGAACGCTGGGGACGACCTCTGAATTCAACAGGCGCTGATAGGTCACGAGAAAACAGCCACACAAAATTCACATCCCTGCGACGTCCGATGGCCGAACCAACCTTGAATTTACAGAGGGGCTCCTGCTGGGGAGAGTGGCCCCCGCTGGCCCCGAGGCAAACCCAACAAGGCGGATGTCCGCCGATGGCGCCTGCGGGCACCGGCCTCGAATCCCTGACTGCTGGCCCTTGGAGAGCCTTCCACGCTCCTTCTGAAAGTGGCCTAGATGCTCGGCGCTGGCTGGGCTGCTCTGCTCGGCCAGCCGCGGTCGGCGTCGGCAGCGGCCAGCCTGCCCGCCTCTCCCTCCCCCGCTCGAGTCCCCAAGTCCCCGCCGCCACCCACGCACACAAACCGATCACCTCCAGTAGCTCTGATATCCATGATCAGCCCTTTGGCCAACAAAAGCGCACAACGAGCACTGGGCGGCCTCGAGGTCGCTGGACACGCGGAAACCATGGCGCGAGGCGGCGCCGAGCATGTCGCACTCGAATTCAATGTACTGGTAGTTCTGGCAGGCTTCGTGCATGTTGTGGGCGGTGCTGCTTGGCGGCCAGGATTCATCTGTCGCACATGTTCTTGACAGTGAGCTCCCATGCCCCCGCCAGGCCTCGAATCCATTATATCAACATCCCAATCAACAATCTCGATATCTGGTATCTCTAGTGCTGGTTCAGAAATGTCTGCACCTGTCTTTCCGATGCACTCCTTAGTGCCGCCCCCGCAAGTCTCTCTGCTCTGACCTCCACCAACGCCTGCTGGAAAATATCGCACAAGCTCTGGCCCGCCACACCATTGGGAACAACATTCAGTTTGAACTTCATGTTGTTCTCCATCCGCTTCGACTTCTCGCCGCGCGGCTGCTGGAATGAGATGTGGCGGCTCAGATTCACCATGTCCGCTGGGCCTTTGCCCTGTGCGCGCTCGGCCCAATTCTTCTCCATCGCCTCCTTCGGCGCTCCTGGGTTCGCATTCTGACTGATGGCCAACATTATCATCATGAACATCGCAAGGGGCGGCGGGCCGAGGCTGGCAAGGCCGACGCTGGGGCTGGGATCCTGCTCCTTGCGCTCCTTGGGCGCCTTCGTCTTGCCCCGCGCAAGGAACGTTTGCTGCCGTGCCTGCCCGAGCCACTTCGCGTCGTCGATCAGTTGTGTGTCTCGAGGATGTTCGGTTCTAGCATGGCCATGTCTCGCGCAGTACTAAGCGCGAGACGTGGCAAAGCCTTGAACGCATCCGCAAACTCGCTGTCGCCCCCGCCCCTTCGGCCCCGTCGACCTCCGCCTCCTCCGCTGCCCCCCGCGCCCACTGCCGTCGCGGACTTCTTCGCCCGCGCGCCCTCGGCCTGCTCGCCCGCCCCCCCCTCGGCGACCCCGGCGGGGCACAGCCGCTGCGGCGTCGCTGCGCCCCCGAGCAGCGCGGCGTCGAGAACGGCCATGGTGGGCAGTCGGGGGATGAACGGCAGACGGCAGCAGGCGCGGTCGTTGCATTCAGAAATCCCAGCAAAATTGGCGCCGCGCAAGCTACAGACGAGGCCCTGGGGTCCCTGCAAGGGGCGCGACGTGGTGGCCTCGCGTGTCAGACACCGCCCGTAGACCAGAGCACCCTGTATATTTGTTTGAACTGTTTTCCTGCCCCAGAACACCTCGTGGCACACAAGGCGCTGGTTAGTCTTAGTCAGGGCGCGGGGCGCTTTGACTGCTCCATGCGCGCGCCTAATGTGATTGACGAGGCCCGACTTGGTGGGGAACTTGGAGGGGCCATTGGGCCGTGGGCACCCGTGAGGGAACTCCGTGCACAGGGCCTCATTCCCCACGGCAGGGCGGTCAACCTCAAACAATCCAGGAGGAGGAACTTCGACTGCAGCATGGGCGTCCCTCAGGGTCGACATATCCACTTTCAGAAATTTGGGGTGATATCAGGATCGAATAACTTCAAAATAGAACCCCCCCGGCCTCTCCCAACGTTTAGCTCCTTCCGAACTCCAGCGAGCAAGATATTTGAGGTCGAAGGGCCCACGGATTAGCCGACTCCCGAATACGTCCTTGTAAATCAAAAACTCCCTCCCTCTCAAAGGCCATAGTACCGCGTGCTGCAACGAGAATCTGTCGGTGGGCCTCGGGTTGTCGAACACACGCTCGAAGCCAAAGGGGCCGACGAACTCGAAGCTCAATCGATGCTGGAACGATCCTCCACCACCTCAACACCTCCGCACACGATAGCGATCGAATGCCCCCCTCCTCGCCCCCCACGCATGGCCGCGCGCGCTAAAGCCACGATGGAAAGCTGGATGGCATTGATCTGGACTGCGCTCGGAATACATGCCTCTACTCCTGACAACGCAGCGTTCACGACGCGACGAAGCAGGATGCAGCGTTTCCATCTGACTGGCACACCCGCTTAAACCAGGAGCCTCCGAGGCGGTAGAAGGAGGTCTTCCTCGCTTGTGTCCCACGCAGAGGCCAAGGGCCAAAGGGCGGTGTAGGCGACGTTCTCGGACCCAGGTACCGAGCGTCATCAGCACCTTTGGTATCGCGGGCCCCAGGGATAGCAGCTGCACCTCGCCGAGAACTAGCGGGAACCCTCACGATCGCCTCTTGCTTCGGCCGCGTGCGCCGCAGTCCGACGGTTGCCAGCTCCTCGCCCAGAATCGCATCATTGCGATCGAGGAGGCGCCCGAAGCGCCGCGGGCCAAATGCGCGGCCAATCGATATCTTCCTCAGCAGGTCATCCGCGAGCTTCTGCAGCCCAAGATGGACGCGAGGCATGCGTGCTGGGTTCAAGGCAGGACGGAGATGCGCCCGCAGGCGCTGCTCCCCCGAGCCTCCCCGCTGGCATCGCTCAATCCAGCGACCCACGGGCGGCTTAAACGCGCGAACAAAACTGGCCACTGCAAACGGCCCCCCCGAGCGCGAGGGAAGCATGCACCCAGAGGCGCAATGCCTTTGCCGACGCAACTTGCGATCTTCGGGTTGAACGAGGGAGCTCCACGACGAGTCGAGTGCATGCCACGACGGCGACGCAAATGCATTAGATCCTCTAAGGAGTCGCACCAGTAGAAGCCTGCCTCATTTAGCCTCCAGCCTGTGCACAAACACGAAACCAAGGCGACTTCGCGCCGTCGGTGCCAGAGAAAGCCACGATCACATTCAGACTGGGTGAACTCGGGGGCCACCTTCAAAATGCCTGCGAAGAAACCTTTGCTCATTGGGTCGGGCCCATGGACAGCGCGTTCCCCTTTGGGCCCTGGGGCCGCGGCTCTCGGAATGGCGAACCCCTGGCCGATGTTCCAGGGCTCGGGGGTGACCTCCCAATGCCTAGTCGACGCAAGTACTCGATGCATCGACAGCTTTGTATCGCACCCCTCCGTGATCGCAATATCCGCCCTCGCCCCCGCCCCCTTCGTGGCTTCCTGCTGCGAGCGAGGCCCGTTGATGCGCATGCTCCATTTCTCCAGCGGAAAGGGCCCGCGTCGGCGCGCCTCTGCGCCTCGGAGCTCTGGCAAATTACTTCTGGATCAGCTCGAGATCCAGAAGGGCTCTCTGGCGCGCGCGTGCTGCTCTGTCTTCGGGCGATCTTGCGTCCGCGGCGCGGGCGAGAATAGCTCGCCGGCGTTCGCCGTGCTCAGACCAGTCAGCAGCCCGCGCTTGCACTCCTCCTTCCCCTCCCGACTGTTCCCATGCCGCTAGTCACTGCTATTGTGCAAGTGATGCCCCGTTCAATTTCCCCAGGTCCCTCTTCGCCCGCCCGTGCCGCCCTCCAGCCAGTTGAAGTTTGAGACGTTGTATGACGGCAAAATCTCTGGCTCTCCACGCGCCCCAAATTGCCTGCGCTAGCCGATCTGTGGCTTGGCGACTCTGTCGGAAAAAAACATAGACTTGCAGCGCTTAGTGCACTCTCTTAGCTGCGCGCAGCATCGTTCAAACTCATCATGCTTGGCGTCGTGCAGAGACTTTCGCAATTCTCGCCTGCGAGCCCGTAGAGCTAGTCGATATTGAATGAGATCGGGTTCGCCGCGTCCCGATGCTCTTCTTTGGAAATGTCTGCAGCCAATCCTACGAAGTACTTCATCCACCCTCTCTAGAATATTGTCTGAGAGGTCTGAGACGTTGAAATCTGGATAGAACTGGTTCCAAGCCTCCTCCGACTCCTCATCAAACTCTCTGACAAACTTCTCCTTGGTCGGACCGCTCTTGAAGCCCTGCGTGGGTCTGTCTGGGTCCCAGGACAATACCACTCTTTATTTGCCATCGGGGTTATTGTTCTCCCTAGCCTCCTGTCCTCTTCCTCTTCTCGAAATACGGGCACTGACCAGCGCGGGGATATGATCTCTTGGATCACGGTGCGGGATGACTTGCAGTCTTCGTCCTAGCTTGTGGATCGGGGCTGCGCGTACAATTGAATCACGCTAGGCCAGAAGTATTCCGATGTCGTCTATCATGCTGATACCTCCCGCTGCTCACGTAGAATGTTGGTGCATAGTGTGACACCGAAGTAAGCGAAAAAAAGATCGGCTTCTCCCAGAACCGCTCGGAATATCTGACCAGCTCCCCCTACGTGCCCTTTCCCTCGTCCTGACCCTTCCCACCGCCCTAGTCTCCACCTCCTCCCATTGTCCCTCCACTCTGCTGAGCCCCATCCCATCATTGACGTCGGCAATTATAACTGGGTGCGCTCTCGCAAGAACACTTTGCAAGAAGCCCTTGGCCCACTCCGGGGTTTTCTTGCAGCACGCAAAAAAATGCCTTAGTCCATTCGCTGAGCTGGGTCGCGGAGCAACATACAGAACAATGGTAGAAACGTGGAGGCCGTTCTTCCCTGCATCAATAGCTCTGCCTCGCCCTTGGAATGGAGGGGGAAGTAGTTCAACCCGTCGCATGCGTTGCTGTCGCCAGCCTGGGGGAAGCGCTGCTGCCACACCCGCAGCACGATTCGAGAACCCTCCTGAACTCCATCCAGCTTCGATGCATACTGTCTTGTGCACAACACTGATCTGATACGGGCAGTCAATCGGAGCCCTTCTCAGCGTGCCTGGAATACCAAGTACATGCATGTTCGGTACTTCGGCCACGATGTCCAATAATATATATATATATATATATATATATATATCCGGTCGCGTGCAAAAGGTTGTACACCATGAGCGAGAAGACAGACAGGACCATCGCGGCTGACCAAGAGCCCCTAGGACTCATGGTTGTTTTGTGGGGCCGCCCATGGTAAGTGAGTGGCCGAAACAGTCGTTTGCTGCGCGGAGCAGAAGCGGCGACTGGAGGAGGAGGAAGAGGAGGAGGAAAAGGGAGGAGGAGCCCTTCCGGGGCCTTGGGCCGTTTCGGGAGGCCTCTTGGGCCGTCCTGGGGCCACGTAGGGGGTCTCGGGCCGTCTTGGAGCTCGCTGTGGTGCCTCTTGAGCAACTTCTACAGTCATCGACCTGACCCAAGGAACGATAAATAAGGAACGCCGCCCCATATTTCCAAGGAGTAACGCATGAGGAACGATAATAGTAGATACCGCATGAGGAACGATACATAACGCACGCAAGCCTAAGGAACGGCCGAGCCCCTTTTGAAAAGTAAGTGTTCATTATTCAAGCCGCTCACCCATAATTATCCTCGTCAAAATTGAACCTCGTCAGAATTAACCTCAAACATGGCGAACACGCCCCTGCGATGTCGGCGCGCCCTTCAATGTCGATAGACGCCCCTCCAATGTCGGGGCCAGGGCAAAGGTGGTCTGACCGGGAACGACTCGGAAGTTCGATGGTGATCGACATGGGAGAGGCGGCGCATACATGGGCGATTTCGGAAACCCTGAGCCCAAACACGTTTCTTTATTCGGCGTTTCGACACTGGGCGGAAGAGGGGGAGGGGGGGGGGTCTGGCTCCGGACCTCTGCTTAGTGCGACTGTCTGCAGCAGCGCGTCCATCACGAGGAAGGGGCTCCGCCTGCTCGAAACAGGCGCCCAAAACAGCCAAGATCTACTCCAAGGGGGGGAGGGCAGGGGGGGTCCGAGGGCCCGCGCCGATCGGCTAAATAATAACAACAAAAAAAAAATCCACCAATGGGGCGCAAAAGGACATGAGTACTAGTGTTACGTGGGCGATTTCGGAAACCCTGAGCCCAACTTGTGGCGCAACTCTCATCTCTTTGAAGGGGCCCCAGGACACACAAATAAATACACACAAATGAATTTATTCCCCATATTTTTCCATATTTTCTGGGTTTCTGTCTTCCCCCCCACTTCCCATATTTTCCTATATTTTCAGGGGAATCGAGGATTAATTGTGTCTGTGTGTTTCTTTTCCTCCTGACTCTTGGTGGCGCAACTTTCATCTCGGAACCCGAAACGTTTTCATCTCTCGGTGGCGCAGCTTTCACTTCCGCCGCCTTCCGCCGAGCTTCCGCCGCCTTCCGCCGGCGAAGGGGCGGCCTTGTTCTACTTCCGCCGACCGTCCGCCGCCCTTCCGCCGCCTTCCGCCGAGGAATAGATGACAACTCCTTCGATCCTCGAAGGCAAGGCCCTTTTTGAAACGCCTCACGCGTCCTCCTTGGAGGCGCGCGTCCGACCCGAACATGTATTGTACCCATCCTGTAGTACATCGTTTCCCGAGCGGCACGGCCTGAAAACACCCGCCACGACGCATATACCATGAGATTTCTCGGTGCTCGCGTCGCCCCTGGGGGGAGGGGGGGCGGCGCACACATATTATTAGTATGTTGGGGCGCCGCCGGCTCACGGGGGGGAAGCGTCGACCTGGGATCGACGGCCCACGCAGAACAAATCGGCCCCGCGGAAACGTTTCGGGTTCGAGGTTTGGGGTCTTCGATCGCGTTCGTCGGGTCTGGGCGGTTCTCCAGCCTCGGGATCCCTTCCAGCGGCTGCGACTCGCCCGGGAGCGCTCCGGGGGTGCCCGGATCGTCCCGAGCAGCCGCTGGAGCGCCGAGCTACGATCCCGAAACAGCGGGACAACGACGAGGGTGACGAACGGACAACACGCACCCATCCCCATAGGGGGGTCGTTGGGAGGAGGACTGGCTATGGGTATGGGTGCGGAGCGTCGGACCCTGGGGAACGAACTCCCGCTCGAGCGGGGGCCCCCATCCGACGACACGCACCCGTAGCCCTCTCCGATCCCCCTGTGGGTATGGGTGTGTGTTGTGGGTTCGTCAGACCCAGACCCCCGACGTCATGATTTTTTCATGACGCGACCCCCAGAGGTCCAGACCCATTCCCCGGGACCGGTTTTTCATCCCGACCCTGAGGGTCTCGCGCGCCGGATCTCAGCCCGGCAGAAGATGGGGAAGGTTTGAGGAAGCGGTCGTAATCCGACATAACATATTCATTTTATGTTCAGAACATGTGTTATACAAACGTACATAATTAGCACGCAAGCAATATTTAAGTACAGATCAGCACGTTGAGATGTAAATCGCAACATATGCATAAAAATCAACACGCGCCAAACAATGATTCGACACGTATGAAGGACAGGTTTGGGAGGGAAATAACATCATAACGTTTTTTTTTCGAATAAAGCACACGTTGCACGGGAATGTGACACCAGCTGCCTAGGCAGCCAACGGCATATAGCTGTGGATGTAAGCTAGATGGCGCAATGATGTACGAAGCATGTGCAGCATTAGTGGTGACATCATATTGCCATAATAACTCTACGATTAAGTTAATGAGTGCATTAGTTACGTCCTTTATGATTTATTGCTAGATATGGAGACATCTTCGCAATTTTAAACACACGGGAATAGTTCCTAGAATGCAGTTTCCGCTTGAGAACTTCGGTTCTTGCCCAAGATATCCTTATGAATCTGAGCATGCGGGAGTAATTGTAGTCGACGTCGTCGCCGACGTCGTCGTCGAACACGTTTTTATAGTTAGGTGTTGTGTTTGTTATAGTTGTGTTTGTCTTGTGTTTTTGAACTGCAGGAGGTTGGTCCCTCCAAGGGGAAAGTAGTGTCGTGGCTCCTGGCGGCAGGCACGGCGCCCGCAAAGCTTGCACTGTCGCGCAAGCGGTGACGCATGCTTACTGTACACGCAAGCGTCGGTGTTGCCAGTTGCCAGATCATTAATGCTCTAGATTCTAGATCGTGCTGTTCGGCGTGCGCGTGGTGCTGCGCGGAGTCCTGTCCGATGGCGAGGCTGGCGACTCCACGAGAAAAAACTCATCTGCTGATGCTGTCGACCGCTGGGCTGAGAAGTCCTTCCACTTTGACGGGTCCTTCACTTTCCAACCGTACGGTACCCAGCTCTCTGGGTTGTTCGGGTCCCACGGGATAGATGGTTCCAGCCCGTTCTCTGTCTTGGTAGCTTCAGTCGTGTAGTCGATCCACCCTTGCGGGTTCTTGACCTGCCAGCCGTATGGGACCCACGTTTTCTCGTCATCTGGGTCCCACCAGTGAAGGGAGCAAGGGTTCATCGCACGCTTGTTGTAGTCCAAGTTCTCGTCCTCCTGCGACTTCGTGAAGTCGCGCTCCATGCCGAAGGGCCCCGTCATCGATATGTCATCTTGCAGCACCGCCTTGGCACAGCTGATGTGGTCGATGGCCTTGTTGATCGTCTCGAGCTGCATCTTCATCATCGTGATGTTGGTGTTCAGCGACATGCACTTCGCTGGGGTGCCGCACCGTTCCGCCTCGCCGCGGACAATGCTCATGCTGAGTGACCGTTGGTGTTCCTTCAGCAACTCGTGGCCTGCCTGGAATGATTCCACTGCAGCGTTCACCACGCTCGTGCTGCTCTTCAAGATCTGCTGCGACTGATGGATGCGGTAGTCGTCTGAACCGATCTCCTGCGCCCACGGCCGACCTCCGCGCTCCATGGCCGAACGATCCATGGATGTCGGCCTGCGGCGCTGCGCCTGGGACGCGGCGTCCTAGGCTGCACTCGAAAGTTCGAGCCAAGACTGGCAACGGAGTGAAGGGCAGACTGAAGCCCTGACGCTTCTTAAGTCCGAAGACATTCAACCACCACCACCAACCCCCTGGGCGTAGGTGGTTTAGGGAGCTTCCTCTTCCAACCACAGTCTTCCGCGGGGAGGGGTTTGTCCCGCTGTCCCACTCTCTCTCCTGGACATGGACGGGTGAAAGGGGGGGGGTGCCAGGGCGCCCAACAATGCATCAGTTTTTTTAATGTGGTGGCCACGTGTTTGCATATTTGGGGGGAGGCAATGCGAATTGCAACCGCCACCGCATTTGACAGTTGTCCTCCAACATGGCCCCAAGAAACGCACATGAGGCTCAAAGAGGCCCAGCCATTGCCCCACGATGGCCCGAAGAGGCCACCATCACCAAGATGGCCCCACGCTGCCCAACCAGTCCCATCCTCGTTCCCCACGGCACCCAAGCCGCCCACGCGCACCCCAGGACCGCCAAGAGACACCCACTAAGGCGCACCAAGAGGCCACCACGAAGCGCGGTATCACAAGAGGCTCCGATGGGCATCCACGAGACTTCGGGCCCTGTTGAGTACCAGTCTCCTCCTGCACCTCATTAATCCTCATACTCATGCTCTCCCCCCTCCTCCGCATCCTCATCCTCATCATCCTCATCTTTCTCCTCGCCCCCATCATCATCATCATATTCATCATCCGTGTCCCCACCCATCCGTCCATGATGCATCTAAGCTCAGCCTTGCTCCTCTTCATCCTACCTCCTTCGCGCGGCTCGGTCGGTCCATGTGTGCCCCCGCGCGTCGTTGATCACCTCAACTTGCCTGGACGTCGTTTCTGGATGAGTTGGCGGGGATGCGCGGAGCGTCCACACTTTCAACAGGCTTCATTGGTTTTGCATGAGTTGTGCAACCGACGTGTTGGTTATATGTGTGCAGTTGCTAACTCAGAGACTACGTAAATGCATGCATGCGAGTGCCCATAGCGTTTACAATGCACGCCATCCACATGTTGTGTTGTTACATTTACCCCAGCTCATCGCATCATCAATCCTGATTCCGTTTCAGAACGGACGCGTTACAGCATATTTGTGTCGTTGTTTCGGTTCGGGGCGATGTATGTTTGGAGGGTGGCCCGAGGATAATGATGGTGTCTTGCGATGGGCAGGCGCAGTACATCGTTTGATGATGATGGTGATGATGCGGAGGGGGTGGACGGATGCATCGCCGATTGGCCCATTGGATGTTGTTGTTTGTTGTAAGGAGGATGGAGCGAGGATGCGGATGAGGTGTTATATTACTAGAACTAAGATAGCATTAGGAGGTGAGGGCGACGATGAGGAGGTGGAGGATTGATGCACCACTGGCGTACTGCAACTCTTGAGCTCAAATAGCTCGAGCGCAACACCATCTTCAGCATGTCAATCAGATGCTGAACCGTCTATCTCGACAGGGCCGTCTGACGGCCACGTCGGCACAGCGCTGCCAACAGCTCTCAGTGTTAGCTCAGCTAGTCCTTGAGCGAATGCAGTCGGACTGGGCATAGGGTCCTGCGGGTGTGCACTGATCTCGCCGCTCGCCGACTCTGTGGCCAACCGTCGTCACCCCCGTGCCTAGCGTTTATACCAAACAATTAAACAGGAGGCCCCAACAGGCCCCATGAGCTGCACCCACTCCTTGATTTCAACGCGCTGGAAATCATGAGCCCACCAGGTTTCCACACCCGAAAGTCCGATGAACCAGGAGCCGCGGTGCTGGATGCCATCTGTGGCCTCGAGTCGGCGAGCGTGGAGATGAGGGCATCTGGCAGGTTCGTGGCAATGATCATCTCCACGAGGCTGGCACAACCAAGCTCCGCCTGGTGAGTTGTCACAAGTCGTGCGCCAACCATTTCAAGAACCCGCTTGACTGGTGGATATTCGTAAAACTTGGACTCGGACGACTGCACGATTATGAAATACACGCCCCTGGTATGTGCGATCCACGCGAGCATCGCCATTGCACAAGCAATGGTGTTCGTGATCTTTGCACGTACATCACCAGTCGAACCATGAACATTGACATGTCGACCTGCAGTGAACCACTTGGGAGTACTCCAGCACGAACTATTTGGCCTCATGAGAACCGTACCGCCCGCATGCACTGCGTACACCAATTTACATGCATAAGCGATCCCTGTAGTAGTGCTGAGATTTTCTGTCCAATGCCGTGTATCAACATCGAACTCACGCACTCTGTTGTCGCCAGCGTACCTGAGCCAGAACGAGTAATCTCCACGACCAGAATACAGCTCGATCGCCATGTAGACTCGTGTCGTGGACGCGTAGTACCGCTGCACATGCATGATTGCCGCATCGACCATGACAAACTCTGGAGCATCGACTGGCACATTCGTGTTGGCGTACACATCCTCGCGAAATTCCCAAGGAATGCCCTTGGGCGACGCATGTTTGTCAATCCACACAGGTATTGGCGCGTGAGGCTGCCCAACCAACGCAAGCCTAGACTCATCAGCGTCATATGTCTGTCCATTGCAGCGGAGATCCCTGCCTCGTCGGGCCATGGTGGGTACACGTGGCAGGGCACTGCGCATAAAGATACATCAGCCATAACATGGCTACGACGGTGTGACATCGATCGGAGAGGGATGTCGCTATGCCACCTTCGCCGGGGGGGGGGGTGCGGGATGGTGGGGCGGGGGGGGGGGGCGAGGATGAGAAGACGGGTGCCGATGCGTTTGGAGAGGGGGCGGGTGTGGGCGACGTTGAAGTGAGGAACCTGTGCC
Organism: Prorocentrum cordatum; assembly: GCA_963575745.1. NCBI lineage: Eukaryota > Dinophyceae > Prorocentrales > Prorocentraceae > Prorocentrum > Prorocentrum cordatum. Next base: position 80,390 of record CAUYUJ010016788.1, read on the forward strand.
ATGCGATGGCGTGCCTCCTGTCAGACGGACAGGACGAGGAATGCACGAACAGCCTCCGATGGTTCACGCTCAACCTATCAGCTGCAGCGACGTTCAACGCAAATCACTGGTACCCACTGAAAACTCAATGATGTTTCAACGCGTACTGACATGTATGTCTTAATGGTGTACCATGTGTGTTGCTGTATGATAGTTTGCTGCGCTGACTGTTTGCGATGCCTGGTTTCTTTTATAAATGGATTGCCCGTTCGAACTACTGCTGGTTCACATCCTCGCGCGTGTCGCGCTGTGTTTGGTTGTGCGTGGTCGGCGGTGTCCTGTTGTATTTCGTTTGTTGGTATGCCAATTCATGTTTTCCATAGCACCGCTCGGTGATCATCCTCGCCTGGGCGCACCCTCGCACGCGCGTCAAAAAAGACGAGCTGATCGCAAGGACGGCTGGCTGATGCGGGGGGGAGGGGTGTGCGAGTAGGGATGCGGAGCGAGAGGGCGATAGCACCTCAGCCCGAGACTTGATATAGGTAGGAGGGAGTGGTAGAGTGAGAGAGAGAGAGTGATAGCATGCCCCACGACTGCGCGTGAGCTCGGCGCTTACGCTGCGCCCCCGCCGAAAAACAGTCTGCCCCTGCCACGGCCGAGGTGCCCGAACAAATCGAGCTTCTCGAAGCATCGAACCTCCCAGTTCCTCTGATGCACGCTTGCCGAAACTAGTGCTGCTTGCAAGTTCAGAGACTCGTCTTCAAACGTTGCATAGTACAATGGATTACCGTGCTTGTGTATCCTACGAGTCATGTGTATGAAAAAATGATGCTTAAACAGCAGGGGCGTGCCCGACAGCTTCATAAACTCATTATGGCAAAGTGCCAGGTCCAGCAACTGCTGCACCACCTCACGGGGTATCTGCATGGGCGATCTCTTCAAAACTTTCATGTAGTGATGCAGCGCAAGGGCAGCATGATGAAGCGGTATGCCGTGTCTCATTTGATACGCGTGCAGCCCAGACAAGTACACCGCCCATGGCAACATTGCGTTTGTTTCCGAACCCATTGTTTTCATCATAGGAATATGCTCGTGTCCAATCATAGTTTTTTCTAGACGTTTGATCCTGTAGTCCTGTGGAATATCATTTTCGTCGTACCAGCTAAACAATTGTTCTTCGAGCCGCTCGATACCACACGACGACACTGTTTCGAAGCCACCGCTGATATGCCATGGGTTCAATCGCAAGACGCTCCATAGTATTGCTGATATAACTCTCTGGTGGATCCCTAAGTACAAAATGTGCAACACATCGAGCATGAAGGTCAGCGTGGGGGACACATATATAAGTGGGCTGAACATTGGGTTTCTATGGTTCAGAGGGTCTATGCACGCTTGACCGAAGAAAGTAGGCCGCCAGAACACTGCCACAAATGGCAGCTGTATGGCGCTGAACTCTCCTACGTCTGGCAACTGTGGTGTCGGTTCCAATCTGTCGCCTGCTTTCAGGCCGAACCTCGGGACATCCCGTAGCAACACTCTCCCGCGGACGTGGGCTTTGCGCTTGTCCCAGAACATCATCCCCTCACGTATCACCTGTCAGCGGACCGATGCTTAGTTGCGCGTGCCCGGACATCGTGCGGTGGTGTCGCTGATGCTGCTTATGTAGATGTGTAAGTGCGTGTGTGTGTGTGTGGGAGAGGGAGAGAGTGGGTGCTGGTGTGTGTGTGTGTGCGTGTGTGCGCATGTGTGTTTGCATATGTGTGTACCTGTACGGAATTTCTATACAGGTATGTGCATATACATGCATATATATATATATATATATACACAAATCTTTGTGACAATTACATGTGTGCAACAGTCGCGTACGCGGTGCCTAAGAACTGGCTGGGGATGGGTGGGGAGGGGCGTGGGGACATGTATACCTATCTGGCTCGCACCCCTCCCCGCGCCCATCCAGTCGGTTCCCAGGCACCTGGGCCCTTCCATCCATGGCGTTTATATACAGCACGGACAGCGCAGCATCGCCTGTATGCGATCCGCCTCGGTCGATATGAGCACCTGCACTTCGCACGATTGGCAGTCAGCCTCGTAGTCGTCCAGGTCGTCTGGCATACCCCACACGTCATCATACAACGTGACGTCGGTGTAGTCGTGCATGGTGTCGGCGAACGTCCTACACATCATGCACGGCCTCCACCCACTCCCGAGGCCGCGGAGGCCGAATGTGGTCGATTGTTCGATCAGGTCGCCCTTTATCCACACAACCAGCCCTTTCCGTATGGCATCACCCGCTGTTGTTGCTCTAGGATCGTGTGTTGGCCATTGGCTGTGGTCATGCCTACGGTGCGGCTTGTGGCCGTGGATCAGTGCCACCAACGACCATTTGATTACCAACATGACTTGGTACACCGTGCACCATCCACGGCAGCCACACTTGCATTGTTCTGATTTTTTCAGGATTGCCAGAGTGTGCCTGCGGCGCGTCCAGACATTATACATGAAGAACGCTGTTACTGTTTCTGTTTTTCCGACTCGCTCTGAGCGCGTATATCTGATCCCGTCCACATACAAGCACAGTAGCAACGGGCAGTTCTCTCTGCCGATGTGTTGAAGCCCTGGGTGCCAAGAGTAAAGGTCATACATATCTTGGACACGTGCGTCAGACTGCATCGATTCCACAGACAATGATTCAGTCGTGTCCACTTCTAACTGGATGGCCTCATGAGCTGGTAGAATCGGTATTTCTTTGATCGTCCGCCCACCACGCCCAGCGGTCGGAACTTCGATCCAGTAGTAGGTAGACTCAGGCTTCCTTGGAATAACTCGGTCGAGATGTTTCTGAAAATTACCACCATTGTTACGATCGGGGTTGAGAGCGAGCGAGGCGGTCTGACCCTCCATCCCAGCTTGTTTGCAGAAGAAGGCAATCGAGCACACGTCCTTCGCCGTCATGGGTCGGGATCCAGCGTACATCTCCAACAGATACTTGTAGAGGGCCGAGCTCGCGGCATGCATTTGCCTGGCACGCGCCTGAGAGGCATCATCCCACGGGCTTGGAGGTTGAAGCCACGGAAACATGTGCAGCTAGCGCTCGGGAGCCAAAATGGCTAGATACGGAGAGGAACCGATCGGGGAGGGGAATGTTGAGGGAGATGACGGGGCGGAGGGGGTGGAGGCGGAGGGCAGATGCGAGGCAGGGGCGCCCCCTCTTTCCGAGTTACCCCTGTTGGCCTGCAGGCGGGAGGGGCGCGCGCCAGGCGCGCGACAGGAACGCTGAAATCAGGGCCACAAACGATTTCAGCACGCCCAACGCACACTCCGTTCAGCCCTCCGAGCTAGGCTGAGGTCGAGGATGATTGAGTCTGAATGTTAGTGTGTCTGACTGTTCATGAGTCCACGTGAGTGAGTCTGCGAGTGAGCCTGAGAACCAGTGGGTCCGGATACGAGTGCGTCTGGAGGGGGTGAAACCAGCGCGAGTTGGATGAGGAGAGGAGTTAGAGGTTACGAGTTGTAAATTGTGCGAGTTGCCGTTGGTATTTTGATGTTGGTGGTGTTTTTTTCCATTGCCTCCCGGAATGTTTGTACAGTTCTCGCATGTCAAGATTTCAACAAATTTCAACAGATTTCACTGATTTTTCACTGATTTTTCATGCGTGTTTTTTGCATATATATATATAGTGTTTTGTGTGGGTTTCAACAAATTTCAACAGATTTCAACGATATTTCACTGATTTTTCAACTCGGTATTTGGGCATCAATCCTTGCAAATATTATGGTTGTGCGTGTGTTTTTTGTGCTGACGGCGTGTGATTGCTCGTTAGGTGTTGTGATTTTCGAGGTGTGTACGTGTTTTTGTGTTTGATGGCGTGTGTTTGCTCGTTCTGTGTTGTGTGTTTAGTAGTTTGCTTGTTTGATCATGTGTGTCCATGCGTTTGGTGTGTGCGTGTGCGTGTGCGTGTGCGTGTGCGTGTGCGTGTGTGTGTGCGTGTGTGTGTGTGTGTGTGTGTGTGTGTGTGTGTGTGTGTTGCTCTCGTTGGACGTGTTAACACCTCGCTCATTGCTGGACCTGTACGGCACACATGGGCGAGGCGGACTGTGATGGGAGCACGACGGGGAGCATTCTCTCACGCTGCGATCTTGCTGGCAAACTGTGCGGCACCTCTCGTGTCACGCGCGCCGAGAGGACTGCGGTGTGCGAACGTCTTAATCGCACCGAGTTCCGTGAGCCACCACGTGAACCCGAAACAGCACGTCACATGGGAGAGGCCGAGGTACCGCAATTTCTTGCATGAACCTGTATCCACTGCCACATGTCGGCTCCCCCATGTGTTCAAACGAAAGCTGAACACGTGCCTGTATACATACCTATGCTACTAAATGAGCTTGGCGTTGCACGCCACCGAGCAGCGCATGCATCGCGTCGTCTAGATGTTGGCCAGCCTCTGCTTCTCCCTGTGCATGTTCTGCAGGCAGGTGATCTCGGCCTTGAGCTTCTTCAGCGGCGACTCCAGGGCAGGGGTCACGGACGCGATCTTGTCGTCGAAGGTCTCCTCTGCCATCTGGCTCTTCACTTTTGCGATGTCAGTGATCAAAATCTCTTTGCTGAATTGGCTCCCCATGGCGGCCGAGACCAGCGCGTTCAGGCTCTCCTGCAGGCCCGAGACGCCCTCGGAGTTGTTGGCCCACTTCCATTCGGGCAGCGACTTGATGTTGTCCAGGATGAGGTTTGCTTGGGTCACGGTCTGTCCGTACTCCGAGATGGACGTCTGCGCGCATTCCATGTTTGCTTTCTGCGTCTTCTTGAGCTGCTTGATCCTCTCCTTCTCCTGCTCGGCGTCGGTAGTCTTCCCGTCGACGTCACCCGTCTGCGCGGTGCCCGCCTTAGCCTTAGCTTTTCCTCTCGGCATTTTCTTCGCCCTTGGTGTCGGCTGCGGTGGTGTCACATTCTCGATGTTGCGCTTCTTCGTCGGGTCTACCACGTTGTCTCTTCCTTCCAGAACTGCTGGAGCCGCTGAAGCCGTTCCGCCTCCCGCGATTGTCATTGGAGCAGCTGGGGTCGGTTGGGCCGTTGGAACGGTTGGAATTGCGGCGTTCGTTTCCATCATCTCAGTGATCTCGTTGTATTGCTTCTCGAACTTGTATTTGTACCCCGACTTCATGTACAAGTACTCCATGCGTTTGCTCTGCCAGTTGTACTTGCACCAATATCCGCCCAATTTGATGCAACTGAGGCAGATGTTGAGCGCGGCCTCCGCTCCCGATGACGTGATCCCTGTCCCAGACTCCTTGCCTGCAATGACCTCGAACGGCTCGTAGGTGCCGAAGTCAGCCCAGCTCTCCGCCATATTCTCCACCACCGTGCGCCTCTTCTTGTACTTTACCCACTCCTCGTCGAACCACCTCTTGCGGAAGTCTGCCTTCGCGATATTCCCTTTGGTGGTCTCGTATTTCTTTCTCTCATCTGGGTTCGCATCCAAGAAGGTCTGGAAGCGGTTGCCCAATGCGCCCCTCGACGGTACGACGCCCGTTGCATGGGCTTCTTCCAGGAATCGGTATTTCGTCTTGTCGTCGTCCTCCGCCTGCTTGTTGAAGTATGCATTCTGGACGGCCGTCAACTTCGTGTTGCCTTGCGCCTGATTGTATATGTCAGTCAGCTTGGAGATCAGCTGGGACAAGCTCGCTGGTTCATTGGTGCGCATGGGGTCATTCGGGAGCTGAGTCAAGTTGGCGACCTCGTCCCGCGACGACGCGGCCTGCGACCCCAGCTGTTGGATGCCGATCTCCGCCAGCGGCGCAGCTTGCAGGCCGATCTCCGCCAGCGGCGCAGCCTGCAAGCCGATCTCACCGAGCTGCGCCGCCTGCAAGCCGATCTCACCGAGCGGCGCCGCCTGCAAGCCGATGGAGCCGAGGTGCGGGGCGGGCGCATGAAGTGGTGGAGGTGCTCCAGGCGGCGCACCGTCCTCGGGCTAAGCGCACGCGCGCCAAACCGATGCAACGCACGAAACACAGCTTGAACATCATTGAAACCGATGGCCTCGACATTTCAAGCTGGTCCAGACGGTGCGCGCGCGTGCGCACGTTCGCGTGCGTGTGTGTGTGTGTGTGTGTGTGTGTGTGTGTGCGTGTGTGTGTGGGTGTGTGTGTGTGTGTGTGTGTGTGCGCGCGTTGTGTGTGCGAGTGTGTGTGCGTGTGTGTGGGTGGGTGAGTGCGTGCGTGCGTGCGTTCGTCCGTGCGTGCGTGTGCACGGGCATGCGTGTTCGTGAGTGCGCGCGCGCGCGCACGTGCGCGCGCGCGTGTGAAAACTAGATGGCACGCGGACCCTCGTCCCCCTCGCAAGGGGGACGAGTACGGTGATAGAGGCGTTGAATGCCCAGCTGTCTGGCTGGCGGTCGTGAGGCCACGGCGACGAGCCCGTCCCCTCGACTGTCATGTGGCCGCCCGTGGCGGCGTCGTGCTTGATGTTGCCGATGTCTGTGCCGTGGTCGCTGTTGCCCTTGCCGATCTCGGTGTCGCCGCCCTTGTCGTTGGAGCCGCGCGTGTCCTCGAACGTGTCCTTGGCGCTGGCGTCGCCAGCTCCCGCGACGTCGGGGCTGCGACGCTGGTGCTTCGTCTGGGTGAGGGGCGCCTCGTCGCTGTCATCCATGGCCACATCGGTTGCGCTCCTCTTGCCACTCACGGCATTGGCGTCGACGCCCTTGTCACGGGAATCGTCGCTGTCGGTGATCTCAACCACGGTGTCAGTGCGGCGTGGGTTGTTGATGTCGTCTCCGCTGGAGGCCGCACCATCGCCGCTGATCTGGCCCTTGGAGCCGCCAGTGCCGTCGTCAACGCCCTGGTCGACGCCCTTGGTCTCGGAGCCGTCCTGGCGGCGATCAGGAGGGGGCAACGATGTCCGACGAGGGGCAGGGCGAGGAGGAGGAGGGTGATTGTGACCAAAATTGGCATCAGGATGAACATGAACTCCCTGGGGTCCCCTCGGATAACCACTGGCGAGGGCATCGCCGTTCGGCTTGAACCCGCATGAGGTCCCCCACATCCCCCTTAGAACGCTCGCCCACGGGGGACTCGTCCTCAGGGCAGTCAGCTGTAAGTGCGTGCGTGCGTGCGTGCGTGCGTGCGTGCGCGCGTGCGTGTGTGTGTGTGTGTGCGTGTGTGTGATGTGTGTGTGTGTGTGTGTGGTGTGTGCGTGTGCCGTGTGTGTGTGTGTGTGTGTGTGTGCGTGCGTGCGTGCGTGCGTTCGTGCGTGTGTGCGTGTGTGCGTGTGTGCGCGCGCATGTGTATGTGTGTGTGTGTGCGTGTGTGTGCGTGAGCGTGTGCAGTGTGTGTGTGTGTGTGTGTGGTCGGGGGAGGGGGGGATGCGTGGGTGCGCGATCTAGGTGTTGGTGCATGGTGCTGATGTTTCGATGTCTATCGGCATTGCTGATGCCGCGATGCCAGTGTTTCTTGCGTTACCAACGAACCTGAGATGCACTGATGTTCAACGGGATGCAACCGAATTCGCTGTTTTTAATGCGTGTTCAATGCGTGCGTTTGTCATGCGTGCGCGATGCCAGCGTTCAGCCGTTCTGGGTGACAGAGGAGGGCCAGGGTGAGGATCAGGAGGGGAAGGATGATGAGATATGCGGAGGCGAGTGATGAGATGCTGCTGCTGCTGACGATGATGATGATGATGCTGGTGATGCTGCTGCTGCTGCTGATGATGATGATGATGCTGATGATGATATTGATGATGATGATGCTGATGATGATGACGATGACGATGTCGATGATGAGGATGCTCATTATTGTTGGTTCTGCCGCCCCCAGGCGGTCTTGAAACCTCATGGGTCGTCCATGAGATGCGCGAGCGCGGCCTCCATCATGGACGCAGCTGGGCCGTCCATGTCGCTCGTGGTGTTGGCCATCTCGCCGTCCGCCTTCGTGTCTGGCTTGCCCACGTGGTCTGTGATCATTGTCTTGCTGATCGAGTCCTTCTTGCTCGGGGTCTTCATGTCGGGGGATTGGCTCCCAGCTGCATCCGCGCTGGTCTTGTCTGCTGCCACTGGTGTCACCTTCTGCGCCGCCGCCAGCTCCTGCTTGGTCGGAGTTGCCGCTGGCTTCTTCATCAGCTGTGAGTCGACTGGCACCTCGTGCGTGGAACGCTTGCGCTTGATCTGGTGGCACGCAGCAGCTGGCTTCTTCATCACGGTGCTGCGCTTCTTCTTCTTCAGCGGTGCGTCGGTCTCGTCGTCGACGGCCTCGAGATCGTCTTCCTCGTCGGAGGACGCGGCATCTGCAGCGTCTGCGTCCGCATCCTTGTCCTCGTCATCGCTGTCATGGTTCTCGCCATCGACCTGCTCGACGATCTCGGCGTCGTCCTTGTTGTGCATGCCTGGGGGTGAAGCTTCATCAATCCTCCTCATCCTCCGTCTCATCATTCCTTTCCCCCTCTCCCTCATCCTATCTACCATGTCAGAGCCTATATGTGAACCTCTCTCATCCTCACCATTATTTCCTCACCCTCCTCCTCCTCCTCCTCCTCCTCCTCCTCCTCCTCCTCCATCCTCCTCCTCACTGCTCTCCTCCCAGCCATCTGCCCTCCTCTGCATCCCGCCCTCCTCGGAGAGGAGAGCGGGGTGGGAGTGCGATTCTAGTCCGTCTATGCCTGCAGGCCGCTTGCGAACGACGTGCTTCTTCAGCTCGTTCTGCAGCTCGATCCTGCACTTGTTCGCATCGGCCTTCGTCTTGATCGTGCCATCCTTGAACTTCTCGATGATGTGCTTGTGCACGGCTTCGAGCGCTGCCTTCTCTGACTCGAAGTAGCCGCAGCTGATGTTCGTCATCTGCTCTTTGCCTTTGCCCCCCTTCACTGTGCGATGGACCCTGATCAGCTTGTCTGGGCCGCGGTCGGCCATGATGAAGGCCTTGACTTTCAGACCGTCGGGGGTGTCTGTCCAATCGTTCAATCTGGACGAGTGGGCCCGACATTTGTCTACGTCGGTGAACACCTTCTCGAACACCCACTTGTCATCGCAGTCGTCGTCGTTCTCCCAGTAGGCCGTGTGCTTGCCGTTCTCGTCGGGGCCGTCGATTCTTGAACATTTCTCTGCAGGCCCCGACTTCCTGTTGTTGATCATCGGGATGCGGATCGGGGCCTGGTGTGTGATCTCGTCGTATTTGTACACGTACTTCACGCTCGCGAACATGGGGTCTGATTGCTTGACGCCAATCTTCTCGAGCGGCTCGCTGAACCACTGTGGCCAGACCTTTCTAGTGAACGTCGTGCTCGCATGCTTGAGCATCGCGCGAATTCTCTCGCTCATCTCGATGGACCAGCTCGTCAGCACTGCGCCTTGGACGCCTGGCCAGTTCTTGTCGTTCCCTATCAAGTAGAGCGCATTCTCCAGGGATTTCTTGCTCAACCACATGTTGGGCGCGACATTCTTCCTGATGCAGTAGACGATGTCGATGTGGGCGGCCATCCTGTCCTTGTCTGGGCCTGATCTGCCCTTCTTCGTCGGGTAGATGACGAACTCGGCCGTCGTCACGAACGGCGCGAGGTGCTCCTTCATGAGGCTCACGTCCACGCATGCATGTGGCGAATCGGCCGAGACGTCTGATGCCGCTCCGTCGGCCATGCCTCCGGCAGTGGCCCGCGCGAGCGCTCAGCTGGCGCTCGTCGCGCCTCCTAGCCAAAATGGCTATTGATCATGCTGTTGTTCTTTATTATTATTTGAGTGATTGTATCTCTTGGGCGCTTGGTGGCCGCTTGGGACGTCTTGTGGGTCTCGCTGCGATCCTGGAGGGCTCTTGGGCGTCTTGGGTGCATTGGGGGGGTGTGGGGGGGGCGCTTGGGGTCCTCTTGGAAGCCTCCTCGGGGCCTCATGGGGCTATCTTGGGACCATCGTGTGGCCTCTTGGGACCTCGTGTGTGCCTGTTGGGGCCATCTTGTTAAGAGGCCAAAATGAGGCCAACGCTGGAATAAAACTTCCTGCCCCCACACCGTTCATGTCCAGGAGAGGGGTGAGAGGGGAGAGGTAAACATTTCTCCGAAAGGGAAGAATGGGGCTTGGAAGCGGACGTCCCCTAAAACACCTACGCCCAGAGAGCTGGTGGCAATCATTCTACTTCTTCTCTTCCTCATCCTCCTGCTCTTCCTCCTCATCAGATTCAGACTCTTCCTCCCCACTCCCTCATTCATTCCTCCAGCCTCCCCCGTGTCAACATCCTCCCTGTTTCGCACTGTTCGGCAGCCCACCTCTTTGCTCCCGTACTTCCCTGATCACCTCACTCGCCTGGACATCGTTGCTGGATGGGCTGGTGGGGATACGCGAAGCGTATGGATGGGCTGGTGGGGATACGCGAAGCGTATGGGCTGGTGGGGATACGCGTATTTCAACGAAGTTCAACGGATTTCACTGGAATTTCAACGCTGGGGACTGATGGCATGATCGGGCACGAGGAGTAGGATGAGGAAACTGAGACGGACGAGGAGGACGTGGGTGAGTAGGATGCGCACACGCAAAGATCAGAGGATGACGCGGAGCAGGAGGAACGGGGGAGGGAGGGAAAGGAGGGAGCGAGTGAGGGAGGGAGGGAGGGAGGACGAGGGAGAGGAGGAGGACGAGGATCTCGAGAAGGAGAATGGGGGGGAGGGATTAGGACGAGGAGGAGGCGAACGAGGAGGGCGAGGCGAGCGGCCGTGTCCTGGAGGTCCGCCGCCGAGACGCCAGCAGCAGCCAGCACCTGGGCAGCACATGGAAACATGCGGTGGCACGGGATATCCCGTGCCACCGTATGTGTCCCATCGAGGGTGTATTGCAGCATCGATGACGCTCCTCCTCCTCCTCCTCCTCCTCCTCCTCCTCCTCCTCCTCCTCCTCCCTATACTCTTCCCTACCCTTTCTATTCCCGTCCACAACCTGCGCCATGTCGGCTGCTTGCCCGCGCAGCCGAGCTGCCTGGGGAGGGTGCCGAGGGAGTGAGTCGATCGATCGATCGATCGACGCTCTCGATGAATCAATGTATTTTTGTTGATATCTAAATACAAACATACTTGTATCGAACACACACACACATATAGATTAGATCAACAAAAATAAACTTATTCATCGAGAGAGCTGATCGATGGATCGATCGATCCACTCCCTCGACCCTGCCTCCATGAGGCTGCGCCAGCAGTCGGTGCTGAGCTGGACGCCCGTGGCGTACGTGTGCCCCTGCTGCAAGGGCTCCACGTACGGCACGGTCTCGACCTCCGCGGCGCCGATCGGAGTCGGCGCCGCGGTGGACGCACAGCTGAGCGCCTCCTGGTGCTGCTGCTTCTGCTGCTGCTGCTGCTGGTTCTGCTGCTGCTGCTGCTGCTTCTGCTGCTGGCCGTGCTTCATGAGCTGGTCGAACACGCCGCCGTCGCCCACCCACGACAGTGGAGGCATCGCGCCCACGACAGTGGAGGCCCACCCACGACAGTGGAGGCAATCGAACACAAACGGCCACAGAGGGAGGGAGGGGGGGGGAATAATCGACACGTCTGTATATAACCAACATGCGCAGTGTATATTCGACACGCATAGATGTTTCCACGCATATTCAACACTTGATATCGTATGTAATGATATACATAGTGGTGTGTCAGCATGTAGTTTTTTATGTTGCATAATCGCGCGTGTAGTGATTCAGCCCGGGAGACCCTCAGGGGAGTCGTTTTTTAACGGTCCCGAGGCCCGGCGAGGGCCCCCGGAGGCCGAAAATAGCGAAAAACCTCCCGTCGTGATTTTTTCACGACGCGAGGAGGTCTGGGGAGGGGGGAGAAGCTCAAGGGGGGGGGGAACATCGGCCTGGAGTCGGCGATGCGTCGCTGACGGGTCGGCAGCGGGCCCCCGCTGGCGAGCCCGCTCGGCCCTGGGCGGGGGGGGCCGTCGGGCCCGCCTCGGCGATCCACCATGGGCGACGGACCCAGGCCCCCGACGTAACGTTAGGTCCGGCATGTCCCCCTACAGGCCGATGTTGGACGGAGAATGAGAAATTGCCAAACACATATACCGTAAATATCCAAACGCGGTCAAAACATCCCCCTTATACTAGTTCTGGACTACCTTCGAATCTTCCTCCTGTAGAGAGACACGCCCGACGTAAACGGAGTGATGCTTTCATCATGTCGACCCTCAGAAATCTCGACCCCTTCCCCTGGACCCGCCACCGAGGCCCGGCAGGGGCCCGGAGGCCGAACAAGAAGCGAAAGCTCTCCCGTCGCGACTCTGTCATTGCCCGAGAGGCGGGGTCCGGGGAGGTCGCTGCGTCCCCCCCCTGGGCCCTTTCACCCCCGCCCCCCAGTGGCTTTCGGGCCATGGCTCGGGCCTCCGCCGGCAGCTCGGGAGGACTCGGGGCCCCCCCCCGCAGCACGCTCCTGAGGAGGCGCAGCTGCTAGAAAAAGCACCCCGAGGCTGGGACACCGCCGACAGCCAACGAAGAGGCCAGAAATTCTCGAACCGATCCCCCCCAGACCCCCGGCGTCATGATTCGTGAAAACCACCAAAGACCGCCCCTCGGGATTTGTTCGTGACCCGAAATGGGGGGGTCTGGGCCTGAGCCTATTCCCCTTCTGCTGCAACCCATGGGAATCTTCCACACCATCTTGCTGGCTCTTGCGCGTCGGCGCTAACCGACGATAGCCGACGAGAATCGACGCTCAGCGGCACTGGATCGATGCTAGTCGCCGCCAAACCAGCGCTATATCTCACCGGATGCAAGGAGACGCCGACGCGCTCCCAAAGCGTAAGGAATTTAAAAGGGTACACACGCCTCCCATCATGGGAGGCGTGTGTACTCCTCCAGGTCGCGGACAACAGCGACGACGACGAATGTATGGGAAACCATTGAGATTCTCTTGAAACCCTGGAAGATTCCTTGAGACGTGTGGGGAAACAGCGTGACGTAATCGGGGGGGGAGAGGCGGGGGCGATCACGAGCGTGATCGCCCAGACTGATAAAAAAAAAAACATAAAGAGGCTCATGCTTTGCCACCGATGATGGGCCTGTTTTCCACCACCACCATAAGTTGGAGGGTGAGGAGGAGGAGGAGGAGGAGGAGGAGGAGGAGGAGGACGAGGAGGAGAACGAAAAGAAGGAGGAGGAGGAGCAGGAGGAGGAGGTGGCGGAGGTGGAGGAGGAGGAGGAGGACCCCCTCCTGGAAGACAGGCTCATCCACCGAACCCCCCCCCTAACGGTGCCCCCGAAGCCGGGGCGCCGTCGGAGCGAGCCCGCAGGGCCGGCGGCGAGCGCGCCCCGTGCCGGCACGGCCCGCGCAGGACCCGGTGGCCAGCCCGGCAGCCCGGGGCGGCCTGCGCGGGGTCGGAGCGCGAACGTCGGCCTCTCGGGCGCCTCGCACAATCGAGGCGGGGGTCTTGCATATACACCCTGCGAAATGCTTAAGAAATCATGGGTCATGGGTTAAGAAATTCATAGTCTCAGAAATTGAGTAAAAACCCAAAATTTCCACTCAAATCTTAGGATTTACATTGAAAAGTTAAGAATAATCGAGACTCTGGCCATTGAAAAGTTAAGAATAAGAAACATTAAGAATAATCGAGACTCTGGCCGAACATGTAAGCTTTCTTAAGCATCGCCTAAGGTGTACCTTTCGGCCTCACCGGGCCTCGGGGCCGTCAGACATCGCCTCGGCAGGAAGAGCCGGTGACGCGGAGACCTCCTATAGATGGGGTCGGAGTGGATGGGGTCGGAGGATCGCGCCGCACCGCCCATACATCGGCGATGCATCGGCGATGCATCGGCGATGCACCGGCGATGCACCAGCGATGCATCGTCGACGGGGGCGATGCATCGGCGACGTCGACGTGCAGCAACTCGGGCTCCACGTCGAGCCGCCTCGGCGATGCCTCGGCGATGCGGCGCGACCCTCCGACCCCGTCCAGGAGCCCTATGGATCTCGGGGAGGGGGTCGAGGCCTCCAGGGCCCGTGCCTCGACAGCAGCGGGGACGCCGGATGGCTGGGCTCGGCTCGCCGACGGCTCGGCTCGCCGAGGAAGCGCCCCGAAGCGAATGCGCATCTGACCGCCGCGCCCGGCTCCGGCCTGCCCCCGTCGATGCCGGCGGATCGGGTGGGCTCGGATCGAATCGGAATCGCGTTTAGGCAGAGGTATTTCGTCACGTGATGCGAAGTTCCCCCCTCCCCACCGAATACCGTTCCCCACCGAATACCCGAACCCCGTCCGCTCATAGTACCTCCTCCTCCTCCTCCTCCTCCTCCTCCTCCTCCTCCTCCTCCTCCTCCTCCTCCTCCTCCTCCTCCTCCTCTGGTTCGCATCACGCGACGGATCCAAGTCGCCGATCGCGGACCCAGCCAGTAGGCGGCGGTGTCTGGTCGGCCTCCGTGCTTCGCCCGCAGGCGTCGCAGACGTACTCGCCCGTGGACCGGGCGCTCTGGAGGGTCCGCCAACCGTGCCTCGAGGCACGATGCCCTGAGATGCGGGCGCTGCAACTTGCGTTTCACACCAGGCGATTCCGCCCCCAGCTCCGGGCCCTGCAGGGCCCTCACAGACCGATCCGGCTCGAAGAAAATGCCACGGGGAGATATCTTCGCGATGTTGCATGTCCTTCCCGACCTCAAGGGGGAGTGTCCTCAGGACCCTTCGAGCTCTCTGCGCTTGGAATATACTGTCGTTCTGGGCGAGGAGAGCAACCCCCACCCCCACCGGGGAAGCCTTGGCCCCGCTTGGCAATACCCCCCCTATAGGTGGGGACGGGTACCGTCTCCCTCGGGTTTCGGAGCGCCCATCCCCACCTAGAGGGGTACGCTGGGAGAGCCAACTTAATCACCCTGCCCCGCTGGTGGTGGAGATGGTTCCGACGATGATGAGTCATGCTCCTGTAGCGGCCCACAATTTAAAGGCCCCAAGAGCCCCCGGAAGAGGCGTCCATGAGGCCCCCTAGAGCCCTCTGAGAGGCCCTGGAGACGGAGCCGAACAAAGCCTCACCATGCACCCAGGAGACCTCCCCAAACATGCGACGTCCTGATTTGTCGGCGCGCCACCCTTGCAGACGTGATGCAGCGGATTTGTGTGTCCATGCCTGGCCAAACAAAACTCCATGCCTGGCCAAACAAAACTCCGCACGAAATTCACCTCGAAATCCAGAACGACACTCTCCAGGACACTCGGGGCCCATCCTATCGTTTTCCGACATCCGCTCTGCGATGTGGGCGCCATGATATTGATTTAATACGGGGTCCCAGGAAGTCCCGACCCTTTTCCGGGACCAGCTTTTCATCCTGAAAATGTTTCGACGGTCCCGAGGCCTGGAGTAGGCCCCAAGCGGCCGAAAACGGCCCAAAAAACTCCCGTCCGGATTTTTCCGCGACACGATCATGTCTCGGGAAGACGTAAGACTCGGGTACGGGGGACTCGGGTTAGCCCGACGGGACCATCACGAAAATGACGAGACCCAATCTGCAATTTGACGCGAGCTCCTGCTGCAAACATCCCACCAAGAGGCGCTCGTCAAAAAGCGGCGGCAGACCCGAGTTCCGGCTTACTCGAGTCTTACGTTTCCCCGAATGTCTGGGTCTGCCCCACAGCCCAGGCACCCAGGCACGGTGGCGAGCGCGCGATGACGGTCCAGCGGGACCGGCCCTAGGAGGGCGGCGCGGGGGGGCCGGAGCCCTCAGTAGTCGGCCTGGGACTGGCGGTCGATCTGGATGAAAGTGGTGTGAAAGGTAGATTTTTTGGGCGTCTGGTGCATTCTGGGGTCCAGTGGGTGGAGGTGAGAGTGATAATTAGGTCGGATGGATGGGCGTGGAAGTGGAAAGTCGGATGCTGGAGGTCGATAGGTGGAGGTGGAGATGGAAAGTCGGATGGCGGGATGGGCGGGCGGGATGGGCCGAAGGCCACCAGATGTGGAATTTCAGACACTCCAGCTGTGCGGGCGCCTCCGCCCTCCGAGGCCGCGCCGGAGGCTTCACCGTGCTGACGGGCCCACCGCCGTCGTGCAGGAACGGCAAAGGCCGGCAGCCCTCCGAGTACGTGGTGGCGTCGTCGCCGCAGTGCCGCGCGGGAGGCTTCACCTTGCTGACGGGCTCACCGCCGTCGTGAAGGAACGGTAAAGGCCGGCAGCCCTCCGAGTACGTGGTGGCGTCGTCGCCGCAGTGCCCCGCGGGAGGCTTCACCGTGCTGACGGGCTCACCGCCGTCGTGAAGGAACGGCAAAGGCCGGCAGCCCTCCGAGTACGTGGTGGCGTCGTCGCCGCAGTGCCCCGCGGGAGGCTTCACCGTGCTGACGGGCTCACCGCCGTCGTGAAGGAACAGAAACGGCCGGCAGCCCTCCGAGTACGTGGTGGCGTCGTCGCCGAAGTGTCGCAAGGTGCTCTTGGTCGACTTCTCGTCCTCTGGCTCTGGGCCGACTTCGGTAAAGTCGTCGATCCTGAGCCCGGCGTCCCACCACGCGGCCTCTTCTGTCAGCCAGCGCCTGTCCCCAAGCACCGCCTCCAGCTTGTGCTGCAAGCTCGGCTTCACCATGCCCAGGAGTGTGCCCGATATGCTGTTCGTGCATATCGCCTGGGCCTGCTCGATGCCGACCAGCAGGTCGTTCACCAAGTCCTCCATCCTCTCCTGTCGGGTCGGACGGAAGGTAAATAGCAACAAGGAAACCAAAAGGCACCCTTAGCGCGCTGCTCCCCGGGCCTCTGCCGGGGCGCGTTCTGAGCAGAATGTGGAGGCGAGTCCAGCGGTGGCGACGCGGGCCTCCCGGGAAGCCCAAAAAGGGGAAAACGATGGAAGGGTAGCGGTAATGATGCATGTTCCTCCGCGCCGAGGATAGCAAACAGGAGGGGGGGAAGCGACTCAGCCCACGAGGCCGATTTTTCGGGAGCTTGGTTGCCAACGTATCCGGGAAAGCACCGGGCGGCGAGGCTGCAGCCAGCCGCACGAAGCAAATCTCGTAGCCGCCCTTCATCCTCCTCCTCCTCCTCCTCCTCCTCCTCCTCCTCGTCCTCCTCCTCGTCCTCGTCATCCTCCTCCTCCTCCTCCTCCTCCTCCACCTCCTCCTCCTCTTCCTCCTGCTCCTCCTCCCCCCCTCGTCCTCTTCCTCGTCCTCGTCATCGTCCTCGTCCTCGTCCT
>CAUYUJ010016788.1:97581-145081 GCA_963575745.1 Prorocentrum cordatum
AGCCACGACGATCGAATCCGTGGTCGAGCCGCTGGCAAGCACAGCCTCGATGCCGACGAGGTTCTGGAGGCGAGCCTGCGTGTTCGCCAGGTGCGTCAAATTCAAACCCTGCTGGACATATTGATCTTGGAGCAATTCCGCATCGTCGGCGGTAAGATAAGCCACAATAATGTCCACAACGACAGACCCTGCAGATAACTCGACTGCCACCTGCGATCTGGAAACATCTGAGAACGTGTCCAAAAAAGCATCAGCAACAGCGTTTTCAAAAGCATCGGCAATGCTCTCGTTGGCCTGTAGCTCTGAGTAGTCGACCGACGAAACACGCAGTGTCATCCTGCACTCATGGTCTGTGAGCGTGGTGTATGTGCCCTTTGTTTCCGATGTCGTTGTCTCAGAGGCCGCAGCTGTGTGAGTCGTCACCGAGGCGCCACCTGTCCCAGGGCTGGACCTAAACGCTGATTCTTCGTTTTTTATGCATCGTATTTTGCTCTACCTGTTCTCCTTTACCTCCCTCCCAAAACGAAAAAGCGATCGTTTTTTTTATTCGGCGTTTCGACATTGGGCGGAAGGGGGGGAGGGGAGGCTGTTTGCAGCAGTGCATCGATTAGGGGGGAGAGGCTCCACCTGCTCGAAACAGGCGCCAGGAACAGCCAAGATCTACTCAAGGGGGGGGGAGGGAGGGGGGGCGCTGCAGCGGATTTCTCCGTGGATTTTAGCCCGAAGCGGCGAACGAAAAACGAAGTGAGTTTCGCGCGCATGTTTGCTGGTCTTCATTCCTGGCCCAGAAAAATCCGCACGAAATTCACCTCAAAATCCAGTGCGAACTTCTCCAGGACACTCTGGGCCCACCCTGTCGTTTTCCGAACGAAATTCGCTCTGCGATGTTGGCGCCATGAGAAGTCCAGCAAAACAGCGTTTAGGTCCAGCCCTGACCTGCCCCTGCACGGCGCAGGATGCCCGCCGCTGCTGGACTCCGGCGTGGCTTTTGCGTGGCATGCGCGACGGCCCCCGACGGGCCGTGGCGCACCACGGAGGGCCGCAGGTGGGGTGGTGTCGCTTTGTGTTTCTTGGTCGATACACGTTGCTTGTCGTTGTGCTTTGGTGTTGGCTCTCGTCTTCTGCTCGACCTGTTCTCCTTTACCCCCCTCCCAAAACGCAAAACAATGACCCAGAAAAAGCACATCCCCAATCCCAAAATCGCGGATTCACCCAGGATTCGAAGGTCGGCCAAGGATTTCGGGGTATGTTTTGCGCTCGTCGCTGTCACCCTGGTAGCACCCTGCCCAAAAACCTCCCTCCCCGAAGTCTCGAGGAGCCTGCGCTTCGTCTTGGCCCTCGCGTTTTTTGGGATTGGGCGTCTCTTTTGAATTAGTGAAGCTGACTACCTACCAGACCACCCCAACCCAACCCGAAGACACGAATTTGACCCGAATTTCGGGTTGGGGGGGGTACGGGGACCATGTGTTTCTTCGACGTTCCCCGGTCCCCCCCCACTGGAAGTGGAGGGCAAACTGAAGCCTTCGGGCTGGGTTGGGGTGGTTTGGCTGGTGGTGGGAAACGGGACGCAGCCGAAGTCCTCCTCCTCCTCCTCCGCCCTCTCCTCCTTCTCCTCTGCCCTCCTTCTCCTTCTCCTCTGCCCTCCTCCTCCTCCTTCTCCTCCTCCTCCTCCCCCTCCTCCTCCTCCTCCTCCTCCTCCTCCTCCTCCCCCTCCTCCTCCGCCCTCTCCTCTTCCTCCCCCTCCGCCTCCCCCTCCTCCCCCTCCGCCTCCTCCTCCTCCTTCTTCCTCCTCCTCGCACTCGGGTCCAGCCCCGACCTGCCCCCGCGCGGCTCCGGGCGCCGGCGCCGGACCCCGCCGCAGTGCCGCTCGCCCTGGCGCTGCTCGCCGCCGCCGCCCCGCTCGGCGGGGCGGGGCTCGATGCCGAGGCGCTCTGCAGGCTCGTCCTGGTGGGCGACGGGGATCTCTGAAGGGGCCCTGGGGCACACCAATAAATACTCACACCAGACCACTCCAGGGGAGGGTATTTTTCGACACCCCTCACGAGGATCGTGGCCTCCGAGGGGGGAGCCGCAATCGACTACCCCCAAGAGCCCCCCAAGAGGCCCTGGGGGCCTCCAAAACGCCGCCAAGGAGCCCCAAGAGACTCCCAAGAGGTCCCCAAGAGGCCCCCAAGAGGCCCTAAAGAGGGCTCCAGGGCCGGCGGCATGAGCGAAGCGATTAAATAAATACTCACACAAATCAAAGAGGATGCCCCCTATTTTGCAAATACCGTCTGGGTTCCTGTCTTCCCCCCCCTCACGTCCCCTGTTTTCCCATGTTTTTGGGGGGAATCGACGATTCATTGTGTCTGCGTGTTCTTTCCCTCCTGAATATTGCAGCGAAGAGGGGGGGGGGGGAATTCTGACGACGGCGCGGCCGCCCGACCCGATAGGCCCCTCTGCCGAGAGTGAACCGACGACGGCGCGGCCAGGCAACCCCCCAAGTCGCTCCCTGCTGGAGTCGCGCTGGTGATGTCGAGCTCGCACTGAGTCGGGCATGTCCCCCCTACAGGCGGATCTTGGGCGAAAAGTGAATTATCCCAGTGCGACCCTACCTAGGAGTTGGAGGATCTAGGAAAGCAACATCTATATGAAGTTAAGCTAAGCTAAGATGAAGCTAAGCTAAGATGAAATAAGCTTAGCTATGCTATGCTAAGCTGCGCTATGCTATGCTATGCTATGCTATGCTATGCTATGCTATGCTATACTGCGCTATGCTATGTTATGATTGGCTATGGTATGATATGTTCTGTTATGATAATGCAGCGCTGCGCTATGCTAAGTTAAGCTAAGCTAAGCTATAAACTAACCCTCTAAGCAGAGCCTAGGTAGGGAATTCCACCCATGATATGATATGCGATGCTGCGCTATGCTATGCTACGCTATGTTATGCTGTGCTCTGCTATGCTAAAGCTCAGAGAAGCTAAGATGAAGGTAAGCTAAGCTAAGATAAAACTGAAGTAATATGAAGCTAAGCTAGGGTAATATGAAATAAGCTAAGCTAAGATGAGATAAGCAATGCGAAGCTAAGGGAACGTCACTGGGGGAACCGCGGGGCGGGGAACCGCCCGGGGCGTGCCCCACTGCCCGGCCCTTTAAGCAAACAGAGTAAGAACCCTTCTAGGCAGAGCCTAGGGAGGGAAACACACTTTAAACACACACCCAGAACTCCGCCGGCCCCCTTGCGGGGCCACCGGGCTGTAGGCCGGGAGTGTGCTGCTCCCTGTGCCAGTTGCAGCTTCCAGTTTCCACTGTTTCAGTTCTGCTCCTTGCTGCTTACTGTTCCTTGTTGATGAACGCGAGGGGGGGGGAGCCCAAACCAGCAGAACTACCACGCCCTGGGAGGGTTCTCAGAATTTCTGAGGGGCGTAAGCACTGACACCCCTCACGCAGATCCGCAGGGTCAGGGTCCAAAAACACCAAGGGTTTGCCACATGTTTAAACTTCAGTGGCACCCCTCACGCAGATCGGCGGGGTCAGGGTCAAAAAACACATGGGATTTGCCACATGTCTGAAATTCGGTGGCACCCCTCACGCAGATCGGCGGGGTCAGGGTCCAAAAACACAGGGGATGTGCCACATTTCTAAATTTCGGTGGCACCCCTCACCCAAATCGGCGGGGTCAGGATCCAAAACAAAAAGGGATTTGCAACATTTCTGAAATTCGGTGGCACCCCTCACGCAGATCGGCGGGTCAGGGCCTAAAAACACATGGGATTTGACACATTTCTGAAATTCGGTATCACCCCTAATGCAGATCGGCGGGGTCAGGGTCCAAAAACACATGGGATTCGCTACATTCCTGAAATTCGGTGGCACCCCTCACGCAGATCGGCGGGGTCAGGGTCCAAAAACAAACAGGTCCTGACACTGCTTCACGGCGGCGCCCAGACCTCATGATTTAGCTTTTGCACCTCCCATTGTCCGAGACAGGGGGCCGGCAGCATGGGGCGAAGCCCTTACGGATAATCAAATAAAATTGGAAGCATCGTCCCCGAACCATTTTTTACTATTTTTGAATACTCCTCCTGTAGAGGGACAGGCCCGACTTAAAACTCGCACTCTCTGCACTTGCCTCCGTGGTGCTGGTCGTGAAGCGGGTGCCTGCTGTGCTCGTCCTGGTGTCAGCAGTCTTTGCCTAAATGGGCCCAGGGACACACACACACAGAAATATACACAATCCCAGGATTCCCCTTATATGTTTACATATGTTCTGGGCTTTCGTCCTTCCCCCCACACTTCCCATAATTCCCCATATTTTCCTGAAGATCGACGATGAACTGCGTCCGTGTGTTTTTATCCCCTCCTGATCTTTGTCAACGTAGTGGCCATGGACACCGTTGCACTGCTGGTTATCACTGTTGCTGTAGTTGTCGACATTGCCGTGATCGATGTGGTGGTTGCCGTCGAGGTGCTGGCCATCGAGCTGGAGAGCGTCGTCCCAAATGAACTGCTTGTCGCTGGCCAACTCGACGAATACGATGTGGCTTTGGAGCTGCTGGTCATCGGGCTGGTCGTGACCGTGGAAGTTCTTGTTGAGGTCTGGATCGTCAAACTGGTATGCTTGGTGCGATGCACCGTCGTATCACTACTGTTCTCCGCTGTGCTACTCCATGTCGTGCTGTCGGTTCCTGTCGAGCTCCTCACGGTCGAGCCGCTGGTTACCGATCCAGCGGCTGCTGTCGAGATGCCGGCCATCGAGCTGGCGAGCGTCGTCAAGGCTGAGCTGCCTGTCGCTGGCGAAATCGACAAAGATGATGTGGCTCTGGAACTGCTGGACATCGGCCTGGTCTGGGTGGTGCTAATACTGCTCGCGCTGGTCTGAGTCGTGCTGATCCCCGCCGTGCTGCTCATCATCGTGCTACCAGTACCAGCCGCACTGTACACAGAAGCGGTGCTCGACAAACTGCCCGACTCTCTTGCGGATGTCACAATAGTGGCCAACTTTGTCAGTGACACTGTTGTCCCTGTGTTGCTCGTCGTAGTCTCCTGAGCTGTCCATGACATCTGCGGAATAGTTATGCTCGAGGTCGCTGTGTTTGCGTAAAGACTTGTGGTAGAGCTGCTGGTCATCGAGGCGGTCGTGGCTGTCCCGCCTATCCGGCTGGTCTGCGAGGTGCTAATCTCACTCGTGCTGGTCAGAGTCGTGGTGCTAGTTTCACTCGTGCTGGCGAGGGCCGTTTTGCTAGTCTCACTCTGCGTAGTGAGACTCACGCTGCTATTACCACTACTGCTATCACTCGCACTGAACGAATTCCTGCTTGACGCAAAATTCGACTCACTTCTGGATGTCACGCTCGCGCTGCTACTCCCCGCCGTGCTCGCTGTCGTTCTGGTGGTTCCAGTCCCGCTGCCCAGGGACGTGCTTTCTGTCCGGGTCGCCGAGCTAGTCTGCGTGGTGCTTTGCAAGCTCGTGGTGCTGATGGTACTGATGGTGCTGGTCCTCGTACTGGTGTGTGCAGACGTACTGGTGGTGCTGCTGGTGTGCAGATTCGTGATGCTCGTGTCCGACACAATTATGTGAGTATTGCTGTGGACTGTTGTGGTGCCTGTGCTGGTAGTGGTCGTTGATGTATATGTACTCGACGCCATCGTCGTTGAAACCATTACCTGTGTGCATGCATCGTGTCCTGGCCATGGGTCATTTGCCACAACCTCATTGATCCGCGAACAGACCGATGTCATGTTGGGGCGTATTAGCATGTTTGTCTACTATCTGCTGAAATGTCTGTGATTTTCGAAGGCCCACACCCCCACATTGCAGACCCAGGTAAAAAAACATGCTCCCCCCGTGTTCTGCCCTGCGGAGCTCTTCATGGAGTCCAACCGCTCCATGACTGGCTAATACCCTTTCCAAAGCGGCTACAAGAGCAGAAGAGACCCCCAAGACCATCCCAAGATGCCCCGAGAGGCATCCAAGAGAAGCCCGAAGAGGCCTCCAGCAAGGCACTAAGATGCGAACATCTTTGAACCACCCACCCCCAGACGGCCCCAGAACCGCCCGAGAAACCGCCAAGACGGCCCCAAGGCCAGCCTGGATGTCCCGTACATGGCTCAACCGAGCATCTTCGGGAGGAGCTCCGTCGAATCATCGCGCACAGGACTGCCCCAGGACCCCGGACGGGCCCCCAACAGACCACCAAGAGGCCCAAAGAGGGCCCCGAGAGATCCCCAAGAAACCCCCAAGAAGCGTCCAAGGTACCCTCAAGAGCTTCAAGATGGAGGAGGGAAGAGGGGGGGAAGAGGAGGGGGGAGGAACGATGAGAACGAGGCTGTGGGCTGTGGACCAGCAAGGGCGCCCAAGGCCCTCGCCAGCTCAGGTCGAGCATTTGGCTGGAGCAGGCCGTGAACTCAACTGTGGCTACGCTGGCACGGTGGCTGGATTTGCCGTAGACAGCTGTATAGTAGAAAAACAATAACGCCACCCTGCACCATCGCACGAGACATCGTGCAAAACTGTGCAATGAACATCCGCGTCGCACGCACTCACTGCAGCGTCATAGCTACTAGCCGTAGAATAACAAGACCCTTGCCACGCAGCGTTGCCAACCCGTGGGCCGTCCACATACTCAGCAATTTGCAGCCTCCGCGGACCAGACGATACGCTCTGTGACCCTGGCTTCTGGCACAAGCAAGCCGACAGCATATCACACTTTTCAGAAAACATATCGATGATTGCGCTTGAGCTGCTGTCCATGCACATATGATCCTTAGGACAATCCGCAGCACGTGCACATGTGATCGCACCAGGCCAACTCCCAACAACAAGAATACGAGAGGACAACCCGCTGCTGGCCGAATCCGGCGATTCCCAAGAGTGACTGGCTAAATGTGTGCCTGCAGCATGTGCTTCATCGATTGTGGCACCGATGTTGTGAATGATGCTGTAGCGTTTCCCGAAGGCCTCGGTGCCGCTGCCCCGGGAGGAGCCCCGCGGAGAGGAAACAGCGCCCGCACAACCACCTCGAGGTGCACTGCCCAACGGAAAAAGAAGTACTGACCACAGAGGCGAACTACGCCTCAAAGAGCCTGGACCAGAGAAGGGAGCAACGAATGGCGCGGACCAGTCAGCCATGGATCCTGTCAGCGACCGCTGCTGCCCGCGCGCTCATACCACATGAATTACGCAAGTCTGTAATAAAAAATTGAGAAGGGCTTCAGCCAAAGGCTACGGACAAACACACACACACACAACAAACAAACAAACAAACAAACAAACAAACACGACAACGAACAAACACACGCACACGCACACGCACACACACACACACACACACACACACACGCACGCACGCACGCACACACACACACGCACACACACACACACACATATATATATATATATATATAAACACACAAACGCAACACACACACAACACACATAACACACAACACGAGGCAGGGCGAGCGGCAGCGGGGCCAGAGCGCCTGCGAGGGGAGCGCCGGGCGCGGGCGCGCGGCGGGCAGCAGGCGGCGGGGGAGGCGAGCGAGGGGCGCGCCGAGGCTCGGCGGGCGCCGCGGCGGCGAGAGCCGCACCGGCGGGGCGGAGAGCGGAGAGCGGAGCGCCAGCAGGCGGGACCCGCGGGTCCAGGCGGCCGATACGGAGGGTCAAACGACGCGAAGATCGGGACAAAATCGGATCGGGATAACTCGAAATCTCTGAGAATCGGCGGGTTTGGAGGATGTATTGGGCGCCGCGGCCGCTCCAGAGCGTTCTGGAACGCTCTGAGAGCGCTCCGGAACGCTCTGGAGCGATTTATCTCGATCCTAGCCCTGTTTTAGAGGGCCCGCCCTGTGCGGATGGGCAAGGGCTGCGCAGAGGGGGCGGGGTGGCGCGGCGCACGACGCCGCAGGAGGCGCCAGCAAGCGGCAGCAGGCAGCGGGGGGAGGCGCGGGCGACGAGGCACAGCGTGGGGCCCAGAGATCCGACGCCCTGGAAACAAAAAAAACAGAACGGAAGTTCTTCGCAGTTTCCGGCCTCTGGGGGTCCCGAGCGGGCCTCGGGACCGTACACGGCTCAGGACGGAAAGGCCGGTCCTGGGGAACGGGTCGGGGCTTCCAGGGACGCCGTCCTGAAAAAACCAAGACGTCGCATGTCTGGGCAGGTCCCCCCTGGCCTCACATCAAGGGAGGGGGCATCCCGGAGCGGACAACTGGCGTTTACCAAACGGCCTTGGGCGTTTATCAAACAGCCCTGCTTGGGCGTTGCTTAATGGGGGGGTCACAAATGGGGGGGTCAGAAACGGTCCCCTTTCGTGCCCCTTTCGGGCCCCTCCAGAGCCTCAAGGGGCTCGTTTAGGTACCATTTGGGTACCTTTTCGGACCACCCTCGCCACCCCCCCATTTATGACCCCCCCATTACGCAGCGCCCAACCTGCCCTGTTTGATTCCTCCTCCGGGACCCCGCACTGAAAAGGTCACGGCGTCGGATCTCTGGGGGCGGCGCGGCGGGAGGCCGCCGGGGTGAGGCGGCGGCCCGGGTGGGTGGGAGCCACTGGGATGGCGGCGGAGGCGCACAGGCGGCGAGGCTGGCGTGTCATCAGGTCGGGCATGTCCCTACAGTTGTATTTGGGGCGAGAAATTCAAAGTTGTCAAAACAATACGACCAGTGATAATCAAAAACGTCCACCGACTATTTTGTTTACAATCCTAGGATATTCATCCTGTAGAGTGACAGGCCCGACTTAAGGCGAGGCAGAGGACCGACGAGTTCAGCCTGCCACGAGACTTGAGTCGGGCCTGCTCCTCTACATCGGAGGAACATTCAGAACTAGTCCAGAAATAGCCTGGTGACGATTTCTTGACTATTTCTGATCATGTCTGAATGTTTGTTGACTATGTTTGAGCTTTCGCCCGAAATCGGCCTGTAGGGGGACATGCCTCCTCCTCCTCCGCCTCCTCCTCCTCCCCCCCCCCCCCCCCTTGTTTCCCCTTCTTCGCCCCTCCTCCTCCTCCTCCTCCTTCTCCTCCTCCTCCTCCTCGTCCCCCCCCCCATTCCCCTCCCTCCCTCGCGGCGGAGCAGAGGACCGGCGAGGTCGGCCTGCCACGAGGCGGACGGCGGCAGCCGCGGCAGCGGGGCGGGAGCCGGCCCCAGGGCCCCGGCCTCCCCCGCCCAGGCTCGCTTCGCGAGTTCCTGCGCCGACCTCCCTGGCCTTCCCTGTCTCGGCCCCGCCCTGCCTGGTCAGTTTAGAGGGCAAAAAATCACCCCCCATAATAACCACCCCGACACGCGAAGCCGTTTACTAAACGCCCCCACTGAAGGAATCGAACAGGGCAGGGCTGTTTAGTAAACGCCCAAGGCCGTTTAGTAAACGCCAATTGTCCGGTCTGGGTGGTTTTGCCTCCCTTGACAGTTCCCAAGCTGGAGTTCGGCAGCCCCATGTATCCTCGCACCCTGCTGCTCAGTGGCGCGCCGTGTCGTGTGGCGCGTGCTGCCAGGCTGTGCACGGCCTCGCTCGTTCGTTTCCGTGGCGAGTCTGGGTGGGCAACGAGTCTGACCGCGATCGAATTGATGGTGCAAATGAAACTGGCACGCATGACTGCGCCGCGACTGTGCAAGTACGCGAATTAATTGCCCACCCTTCGCGCTCCCCCCCTCCTGCATTCCCAGTACCGCACCATCCCTCCTCCTCCTCCTCCTCCTCCTCCTCCTCCTCCTCCTCCTCCTCCTCCTCCTCCTCCTCCTCCTCCTCCTCCCCCTTCTCCTCCTCCTCCTCCTCCTCCTCCTCCTCCTCCTCCTCCAATGCCTTCCTTCACATGCACGCGGTGCAATCGAAGCCACTCGGGCGTGCGCGGGGCACGCGCTCCTCATCTCAGACGACACGCCTCCTCGAAAGCCAGAGCTGTTCGCTGTGAGATGGCTCCGCCACTGCAGGAGATTCAAACGATGACTCGCAGGGCCAATCATAGAGAACCAAGCAATGCCATAAGCATAAAAACTCAGAGGTCCGCGCGGACCTCCGAGTTCTTATGCTTATGTCATTGTTTGTCTCCCTAAATCAAGTCCTAGCGGGCCGCGGAAATAGAACAGTGAATCAATCACTGGCTGAAAGGACTCGCTGGGAACTGCCGGAAGATGTGTAACAGCCTACAGAACCCTGGAGAAGATACGTGAGGTACTGAATCGATGCACTTGTCGAGTGCATTCGCAGTCGTACACCGAGCAAAAGCGATGCGGTGGGAACAGAAAAAAAAGCGGCATCGCAGCCACAACACTGTCCTGGCATTTAAGAGGACTCGCTTCAGAAGTGCTATCATGAGTGCTGTGCCCAGGCGAAGACATCGCACCGTGCATGTAAGGCACAACGTGACTACGCGCGCGGCTATTGCTGGTGGGAGCACCCCCCAAACTGTCACCTCACCACAACACATGGGCCCTCCCGAGCTTGAGATGCCAAGGTGTGTACCGCTCGCTAGGACTTGTCTGTGACCTCGGCACCGACTTCTGTGTCACCGTCGTCGGTTGTGTCACCTTGCCAAAACTCGAACTCCGACAGTATAAACCTCCGCTTGCTCACGTGGTGTGCGAGGTAGTTGTGTGTAAACATAGCGCATAGTGGGAACAATATCAAGCCCACGAGGGCCTGCTGAATACAATATTGTCCTAAACTTTTCGGCATTTGATTGCATATGCCGCCGTGTACAGTTTCCCGGTAGTACCGATAGGTGTTCGCAGCGCTGAACAATCCTCTTGCCGTTCTCAAGTTGGCCAAGACCACGTCACGAATGCCCTCAATATCTTTGTCGAGATCGCCCAGAGGCTTGCACGAGAGCGACTGCGGCTTCACGATGGACTCGTGATACTCCCGCCAAATGTCCAACACATTTTGGATGTACTCGTGGATGTCGTCGGCGAACTGGTTCAATGGATTGTATACGTCCCCGAGGACGTAAAACCGTGAAACGTTCGCAAAGAGGTGGCCCACCTCTGCAGCCTCAACCTCAGCGTTGACAAAATCGACCACGTTCTGGTCGATATCCGAACATATCTGCGCACTTCCTATCAAAACCGACAATATCCGCCACCGTGCACCCTGGCATGTTGAGGCGTTGTTGAACCTGACCAGACAACAGCGGGAAATGTCATGTTTGAAGAATGCGCGCGAGGAGCATGAGGATAAGACCATTGAAGAAAGGGGGTCCATCGTGACCTTGCGGGGCTACCCTGCGGACTGCTGGGGCCTGTCGTGGGGCCTCTTGGGAGCCTTTCGTGATCCCCTCGGGGCTTTCGGGGTCTTGGGCTGCGTGGGCATGTCGTGGGGTACTTTGGCAAGTGCTTTGGGGACTCTCTTAAGCAGTCCTGGCGCCATCTCGGCCCGTCTTGAGGCTCCCTTGGGCCGTCTGGTACACTCCTGGGGCGATTTCGGGAAGCCTCTGGGGGCGCTTTGGGGGTCCTTTGGGGGGCCTCTTAGGGCTCTTCTGGACCATTCGGAAGCCCTCTAAACAATTCCAAGACGATGTTTGTCCAAATCAAGCGAAAACGATAATGCTTAAGACACCTGGCCGGACAAGCACGGGAAGCATCGCTTTTGCCAACTGGGCCCGTGAGACGAACAAGGGGACCAGGAGGACTACGAGCAGGAAGACGAGGACAAGCACGAGGACGAGAGTATTGAAGACGAGGAGCATGATCACAAGAAGGAGGACGACAATATCGACGACAAAGGGCAGGAGGCAGGGAACGTGGACGACGAGGACAACATGGGTGAGGCTGGCGAGATCGAGGAGGACGAGGAGGACGAGGCCCTCGAGAAGGATGAACACGACGAGGAGGACGATCAGGACAAGTCTTAGATCGGGCCTGTCCCCCTACACGCTGATTTTGGGCGACAAATGAAAAATACGTAACACCCCGCAGATGCGGAAAAGAGTGAGGGGGCGGTGGGGGACGTCGGCAATTTGCGAGACTCTGGAGAAGCCCGCCGCAGGCGACAAAGTTTTACAAATTATGCAACGAGCCCGCCGCAGGCGCCGACTTTTTCGTTAAACCAATGTGGGTAGGTCGCGGGTGGGTCGCAAATGGGTCGCGGGTGGGTCGCGGGCGGGTCGCGGGTGGGTCGTGGGTGTAGAGGGCAGAACATCCAACCCATAAGAATCAACCCGACAAGCGAAGCCGTTTAGTAAACGCACACAAGACATGAATCGAACAGGGCAGGGCTGTTTAGTAAACGCCCAAGGCCGTTTAGTAAACGTCAATTGTCGGGTACTGGTGGTTTTTCCTCCCTTGGGGGTGGGTCGCGGGGTGGGTCGTGGGTGGGTCGCAGGGTGGGTCGCGGGGTGGGTCGCGGGTGGGTCGTGGGTGTAGAGGGCAGAACATCCACCCCATAAGAATCAACCCGACAAGCGAAGCCGTTTAGTAAACGCACACAAGAAATGAATCGAACAGGGCAGGGCTGTTTAGTAAACGCCCAAGGCCGTTTAATAAACGTCAATTGTCGGGTACTGGTGTTTTTTCCTCCCTTGGGGGTGGGTCGCGGGGTGGGTCGTGGGTGGGTCGAGGATGGGTCGCGGGGTGGGTCGCGGATGGGTCGCGGGGTGGGTCGCGGGTGGGTCGCGGGTGGGTCGCAGGTGGGTCGCGAAGTGGGTCGCGAGTGGGTCGCGGGTGGGACAACGACAAACAACAACAACAACAACAACAACAACAACAACAACAACAACAACAACAACAACACCAACAACACCAACAGCAACAGCAACAACAACACCAACAGCAACAACAACAACAACAGCAACAGCAACAGCAACAGCAACAACAACACCAACACCAACACCAACAACAACAACAACAACAACAACAACAACAACAACAACAATAACAGCAACAATCATTCCAAGACTGTTCGCTCCTACCGGCCCGCGTGTCATTCACTATGCATACCCCAAACCCAGGATACCCGCCCTCTTCGTCTTCGATCGTACCCCCTTTCTGGGGGGTTATGTTCCTTCCTGGCCACGTGTAATTGGACAAGCCCCTCAGTGGGCAGCGTGGTGGGGCCTCTGTGAGCGCGTTGGGGGCCTCTGTGGGCTGCATCTGGGGCCTCGGTGGGCAGCGTGGTGGGGCCTCTGTGGGCAGTGTGGTCGGGCCTCAATGGGCGCGTTCGGGGCCTCTGTGGGCTGCGTCAGGGGCCTCAGTGGGCAGCGGGGTGGGGCCTCTGTGGGCGCGTTCGGGGCCTCTGTGGGTTGGGTTCGGGGCCTCATTGGGCAGCGTGGTGGGGCCTCTGTGGGCACATTCGGGGCCTCTGTGGGCTGCGCCGAGGGCCTCAGTGGGCAGTGTGGCGGGGCCTCTGTGGGCGCATTCGGGGCCTCTGTGGGCTGGTTTCGGGGCCTCTGTGAGCAAAGCTCTGTGGGCGCGTTCGGGGCCTCTGTGGGCTGCGGCAGGGGCCTCTGTGGGCAGCGTGGCGGGGCCTCACTGGGCGCGTCTGAGGCGGGAGCCGTTGTTGTTGTAGCCAGGGGCCCAAGGGCACAGTTTGGCCCGGATGACTTTTCCTGTCAGATAAACGGGGTGCGAGAGTCGAGGGGCGCACTTTGACTGAGAAAAAACAATGCGCACCAGTGGGGGGGACCAACAGAAATCATTCTTCAGGAATGAAAACTCAACATCAACTGACGTGTGAGGGAGAGGGAATCGGAAGGAGGGGGGCGGCGGCCCGGGAGGAGGGAGGAGCAGGAAGGTAACGGTGCGAACGTTCAAAGAAATCCTAGGCGAAAGCGCCATTCCACAAGGAAGTCTCGGGCGGCAGCCCACGACGGGCGGGCGCTCCTCTAACGGGCGGGTCGGGCGGATGGGACATTCAAGCGGGATGCCTGAGTAGGGCGAGAGCGCGATTCCTAAGTAAAGTGTTGCGGCGTCCTTGGCGCGAGCGTGGTGCCTGAGCGTAGATAGCGCGACTTCTGAATAAACTGCGAAAAAAGTCACAGGCGAGAGCGCAATTCCTGAAAAGGGGATGCCTGGCGGGCGCGGGGGTCTAGACTAAAGCGCAAGGAAATCTTAAGCGGGAGCGCCGTCCTTGAGTAAATTGTGAGGAAGCCTCAGACGGGGCGCGGGCACGACGGCCTGCACCCCTGCGGCGACGAGCGAGGCGTCGTGCTCGGCGACCATCCTGATGGCGGCGGGGCGCAGCGCCGCGAAGTCGGCCAGCGTGAGCGGGGCGCGAAGTCGTACACGGGGATGCCCCCAGCGGCAGGCGGGGGACCCCCACTCGTGGACACGGCGATACCAGGCACGAGTGTCCGTGCTGGCTGGGCCCAGCTCCTCGATGCACAGATCGTCGTCGGGAGTGATGACCACGCAGTCAGTAGGGCGGACCGCCGACACAGCCACCACATCACGACCATGTAAAAGCGGTGGCTGCACCGCGTAGTCGATGAACAACTCATCGCCCTCAATCATCGATAGACTGCGCCACCGCGAGGCTGGTGCTGTAGCGGTGGTCGACCTCCGCCAGGTGGCGAGCTCGGCGCTGGCCGCGTGCCCTCGGGCGCAGGCGCGGGCGCGCTAGCCAAGTGGGTCCCGCGCCGACCGCAGCACCTGCAAGCGGACGCCAGCCAGCGGAGCCCCTCCACGAGCAGCGGGCCCGCGAACGTGAGGAGCACGTGCTGGAGCGTCGGCGGCTCGGGCAGCGGGCAGCCGGCCGAGCACTGCAGGAGCAGGGCGGCACACTCCTCCAGCGAAGGCGCGCGCTGCTCCACGACTGGCTCCACGCACGGCGGAGCGAGCGGGAACCGGAAGGCGCAGGCCTCCGCAGAGGGCGCCTCCAGCTCCAGATCGGCCTCCGCAGCCGGCGGGGGCAGAGGAGGCGGGACAGGACCGCAGGCGAGGCGCTGGTGAGCGGTCGGGCCCACAACAATCCAGGCCAGGAGGAAGCCTAACTGGGCGAGGCTTGCTCCCTCCGGCCGCATCTCGAGAGAAAAGGCTGCAGAGCAGATACATGCGTGTTGCCAACCGTTGCGGAGCAAAACGCTGGGAATCAGGCGAACGTATCTGGCGGCTCTCATTCTGCCTCAGGATTGAAGTTCAGAGAACGACCATCATCATCATCATCATCATCATCATCATCATCATCATCATCATCATCATCATCATCAACATCATCGCCAGTAGCCCTAACACACACTCGCTCACTCACTCACTCTCTCACTCAATCACTCATTCACACAGTCAGGCACACACTCACACGCTCGCACACTCAAGCAATCCTGAGCAAACTCCTAGGACGACTCGAGCGGGGCCTCGTCTGTGAGCAAATAGCGAGAAGGATCCGCGCGGGAGCCCCTCGGCGTGGGCCATGGGGCCCGCAAGTCATGTCTGTAATCCGAGAGGTGTCATCGAAATCCTGAAACGGCCTGGTAGGGCTCCCAGACGGCCGAAGAAGGCCCGAAAACCGTTCCAAGAGACGGCCCAGACGGCCTCAACAGGACGGGCCACAGCCTCCAAGACTGCCCCACAGGAGCCCAAAGACAGCCCCAATACTGTCCAGCTAATTAGCCCCCACGAGAGCTGCTCAAGAAGTGGAGACGAGAGGCGCCCCATGTGACGGTCTTCTGGGCGGTGCCCGAAGGGTCGTCACAAAGAGTGCTTCGCTGGCACGGTGGCGGATTCACCGCAGGCACCTGGATGGCGGCACAAGTGGCAGCTACAAAAATGATAATCAGCACGAAGAAAATTGCACAAATAGCCAGACCCTTATTCTCGCACCGTGCCGTCGCAGGTGATCCGAAAAACCTGGCGATAAACACTTCCGCCAACATGATCAATGCAAAGATGGACATGATGAGCATTGGGGCACAGGGGAACCAGACAGCCCCCGCACTGTATCTCACCAGCTTCTCTTGAGCTTTGTCGACCTCCACAGGAGCATCCTTGACACCATCCTGGAAATTATGCACTACATTGGCCAACTCTTTCGTGGAATTGACGGCAAACCGGCCGACCATAGACATCACTGGGTTATGCTTGCAGCGCGAAATCTGGTCGAACGCGAAGCTCAGGTTCGAGGCCGTGTAGTTGAGCAGGAGGGTCTGTTGGCTGAGCTGCTCCGAGTCGTTCTTCAGATGCTGGAGCTGGTCTGCCAGGATCTCCCTCGTAACCTCGGATAGCCCAGGTTTTGCCAAGGACTGGTTTCCCCCCACACAAAACCGAAACTTCCCCCGAAACGGAGCTTCTCGCCGGGTTCTGCGACGACTTCGAAAAGGTTTGGGTCCTTTCGGGGGGACGCCAGTCCCTAGCGAACCACGAGCTTTCTACTTTCGGGGTTGGAAAGACCCCCCTTTAGTAGAACGTGGTTTAGTGAAAACGACCCGAGGCCCAAACCTGGCGGGCGCAAGCCTGGAAAACAACGGCCACGGCGCCCTCTCGAGCACCGAAAACGGACAATTCACTGATCGACGTGTCACTGTTGGGGGCTCTGTCCACCTCCGATACTTGGAACCTCCCAGTTCTCGTACCGCGAGTGGACCGCCCACGCACTGCAGAACACGACCAGTCCCGCCAGCAGCACCACCGGCACTGCTCGCGGCTCCTCTCGAGGAGCGAAACAAAATGGCATGTGCAGAGGCCTCCGGAGGTCTGCGCGGACTTCTTGCGTCGGCGCCGGAGCCCTCCCGGCGGCGCCTCCGGAAGCTCATGCTCGCGTCTGCGAGGCGGGGATTCATCCATATCCACGGCCTGGGGACCGACGTCCTGGTGCCCCGGCGGGGGCGGTGGGTATGGACGCATTTTCGCCCCCGCGGGACCGAATATGTCCATTTCCGCCGCCTGCCGAGGTCCCCGAGAATTGATCCTCCAGGCGGTGGTAATGTATATATATATATATAATATATATATATATATATATATATATATATATATATAATATATATAAATATATATAAAGTATATATACATAGGGGAGCGAATCATGAAATAAAAATTCGCCGGCCCAACGGGCCAGGGCGTGCTAAGATCTCCGGTAACTGGTTAACAGTATTAACAGTATTTCTAGTTCGCGCGCGCGGGGCGGCCCCTGGGGGTCCCCCGGCGAAAAGTACCCCGACCAACGCCCGACCGCCGCCCGACCGCCGCCCGACCGCCGCCCGACCAAGTCCGACTCTACTTGCCTTCTGGGTGCGGCCTCTCAGGCTCCCCAGAGCGCGCTCAGAGTGCCCCAAGAGGCCCCCAAGACTGCCCAAGAGGCCCCCGAGACGCCCAAAGAGCGCTCGAAGACGCCGAAGATGACCCCAAGACGGCCCAAAAGGCCCCCAAGACAGCCCAAGAGGCCTCCAAGACGCCCCAAGAGCCTTCCAAGAGGCCTCCGAAGAGAGCCCCAAGAGGCCAAAATCGTTGATTTTCATTGGTTTTTTCTATGTTTTTTGTGTTCTGGCTTTTTCG
Organism: Prorocentrum cordatum; assembly: GCA_963575745.1. Classification (NCBI taxonomy): domain Eukaryota; class Dinophyceae; order Prorocentrales; family Prorocentraceae; genus Prorocentrum; species Prorocentrum cordatum. The sequence continues at coordinate 114,986 of CAUYUJ010016788.1, forward strand.
GCTTCCGGACGCTCCAAGACGGCCCAAGAGGCCCCCAAGACCGCTCCAAGACGGCCCACGAAGCTCCCAAGACGGCGCCGAAACGACCCAAGAGAGCCCTCAAGACGGCCCAAGTGCCGCCCAAGACGGACCAAGAGGCCCCAAGACGGGCCCAAGAGGGACTCAGGAGGGATACCGAGAACTCAAAAATGGAGCCCTCCGTCCCAGAAGGCGCCCAGGAGGTCCCAAAGAGGCCCCAAGAGGCCTCCAAGAGGCCCCAAGATGTCGCCAAGAGGCCCCAGGAGACTCCCAGGAGGCCCAAAAGAAGCCCCAGAAGGCTTCAAACATGTCTCCCAGGCGCCCCCGAACGGCCTCTCAACAGACCCCAAGAGGCCCCCCAAAGAAGCATCTTGACGACGACTCTATTTCGCCCCATCGAGAGACGACCCCCAGGGAACTGCTTCACCATCAAAACTCCCCACGCAACGCGTCCGAACGACACCCGCCCCCAAGAGCGCAACATGGGCAACGAACACACAGACAAAAACCAGCGATGCCATATCACGGGCCGGCGGAATGAGCGAAGCGATTCAATAAAAACTCGGAGGTCCGCGCGGATTTCTTGGATCCGCGCTGAACCCCCCTCCCTGGCGGGCGGAGCGAGCCAGGGGCGGCGCCGGAGGCGCCGCCAGGGGTCCCCAGCGCCGATGCGCGAAATCTGCGCGGACCTCCAAGTTTTCATATTTATGTAATTTTTCGTTCCCCGACGCCGATCCGAGAAATCCGCGCGGACCTCCGAGATTTTCTGTTTATGTCATTATTCGTTTCCCGATGTATATATATAAACATCTATATATGTATGTATATATATATATATATATATATATATATATTCGCGGGAAGAGGAGGAGGAGGAGGAAGAGGAGGAGGAGGAGGAGGAGGAGGAGGAGGAGGAGGACGAGAAGGAGGAGGAGGAGGAGGAGGAGGACGAGGGAGAGGAGGAGGAGGAGGAACAGGAGAGGAGGAGGAGGAGAGGAGGAGGAGGAGGAGGAGGGGGAGGAGGAGGAGGAGGAGGAGGAGGAGGAGGAGGAGGAGGAGGAGGAGGAAGGAGGAGGACGAGAGGAGGAGGAGAGGAGGAGGAGGAGGAGGAGGAGGAGGAGGAGGAGGAGGACAAGGAGGAGGAGGAGGAGGAAAGGAGGAGGAGGAGGAGGTGGAGAGGAAGGAGGAGGATGAGGAGCAGGAGGAGGATATGTGTATATATATATACATACATATGCATGTATCTGTATATATATATATATAGATATATAAATAAATGAATAACTTTCGCCTCGGAGAGCCATGCTCTTCGCCACCCGGAGTCCTTGCCCACTCTGCTAGTGCCCGCGGCCTCGCCGTCCACCCAGTCCAGCCGGTGGCTCTCAAAGATGGGGCCCCCCGAGGGATGGGGACCTGAGGATCGAAAGGGGTCCAAGGGGAGGAGGAGGAGGAGGAGGAGGAGGAGGAGGAGGAGGAGGAGGAGGAGGAGGAGGAGGAGGAGGAGAGGAGGAGGAGGAGGAGGAGGAGGAGGAGGAGGAGGAGGAGGAGGAGGAGGAAGAGGAGGACGGGAATCCAAGGGTTAACTTACGAGGGGAACGAAGAATGACATAAACATTAAAACTGAGGTCCGCGCAGATTTCTCGGATCCGCGCTGGGGCCCCCCGGCGGCGCCTCCGGCGCCGCCCCTGGCGCGCTCCGCGCGCCAGGAAGGGGGGTCCCAGCGCCGATCCGAGAAATCCGCGCGGACCTCCGAGTTTATGTTTATGTCATCCTTCGTTCCAATTCACATTGATTGGGGCACCTAGTCCTGAGGACCCCACCCCTCAGGAACCCATCTTTGAACCACCGGTCCAGCTGGCACAGCGTCAGAACGCTGCCGGTGCTCTGCCCCGTGCCCGTGGTGGCCTCGGAGCGCTCCTCCAGCGGGCCTCTGCGCCCTGCACCCTCGCCCCCGTCCTGGGGGACGTGCACAACAGGGCTCGACCTAAACTTACAAAATCCCAGGTTCGCTGGGGACCGGTTTCCTTCCAAAACAGCCGAAACTCTCCCGAAATATTCCGAAAATCCTCCTGGAAGGGTTCTGGGAGGCTTTTCGGAGGGCTTCGTGAGGGTTTCGGAAGGCTTTTCGCTGTCGGGGGGGAACCAATCCCTAGCGAACCAAGGCTTTCTAAACCTAAAGCGTGTTTTTCGTGTTCGTTTGGTTTTCGTTGTCCAGCGTTTTCACTCAAATCCGCCTTTGCTACAAAGCGACATCGAAACGAAGACGGCCCACGAAATCGTCAAAACGCCGTTCAGGTCCACCCCTGGTCCAAGAAGGGTGCCGACTAGGCGACGGCATCCGAGCCCCACCCCCACCAACCGTTGGAAGGCGGGGGGTGGGGTTCGGATCTCGCCACGTGTTCGACCGACGGATTCCGAGTCCTGCCCCCGCCGCCGATCGAGTTGCCTGACTCGTTGATCGGCGAAGGTAAGGTTCGGATTTCGCCGCCTGCGAATACCGTTACTCCCTGGGCCTCTCCCAGGGTGCACTCTGACCAGAATTTCGAGGATGATCCAGCCGTGGCGGCGAGAACTCCGCAGCACGAGCAGCGGTATCAATACCTCTTCGTCCTCTGACCCCCCCAACCCCTCCCCTGAGATCCGGCACTACAACAAAAAAACAGCATCGCAGAACAACACGACCAGAACCCTTTGGACCCCATATCTTCCTGCAGCACTCTTCGAGCCAGATCGATGTGTGATGGTCCCGGGGCCCGAAGCCAGGCGAAAGCGCCCGGTGCAACAAAGAACTGCAGCGCCAGATCTGAGGGTCTCCCTCCTCCTCTCCCTCTCTCCCTTGCCCTCCAGGCTGTCGGCACTGAACGTCCGTGCGGTGCGTCTGCAGCAGGCGCACCTGACCAGACCCTCGCACAGCGCCACCCCCGTGGAGACCGCGACGGCCAGGCCTAGGAGCAGGAGGGCCACGGCGGGCAGGCAGCGGGGCGTGATCAGCGACGCGGGGCGCTCCTCGCGGTTGCGTGAGATTCGGCCCCTGGCCAAAAAAACAGAACTGCCCACATGGAACCCGAACCGACAGCTCTCCATGCCACCCCTTGATTAAAACAAAAAAAAACGTGCGCCAACTTGTGTCCGCCGCGAACGCCGCGGCGACCTCCAAAACCGACCCGGAGGTTTGGTTCGTGGTCGGACATCACGCAACGACCTCGGGCCCCCGCAAAAGCGGGGACCTTTTGATGCAGCAGGCACATACTGTGAGGGCATTGGTTGTATAAGGAACCATGGGATGAGGAGTCCTGGATCTGAAAGCCGGTGGAACGCCAACTGAGGCCTGGCCATGGATACCACCGCCGCCCCGAGCAGATAAGGAGTCCTCCAGGGTTTGAGGCCTCCTGGGCACATTCCTTCACGAACGCCCCCGCTGGACGTAGAAGAGCAAACAATGGCACAAACACAAACTGTCGGAGGTCCACGCGGATTTCTTGGATCGGCGCTGGGGCCCCCTGGCGCGCTCCGCGCGCCAGGGAGGAGGTCCAGCGCCGATCCAAGAAATCCGCGAAGATTCGTTCCTCGACTACGGTCAGAAGTAAAAAAGCGATCAGAAGTCTTGCTTTGGGTCGGGCGTGTCATCCTAATTACAGGGGGATTTTAGACGAATCAGAATCAGTCCAAAAATATTCCCAAATGGTCAGAAATAGTTTGAAAAGATCGCCCCCCGACGACTTTTGGACTATTTTTGAATACTCCTCCTGCAGAGGGACACGCCCGACTCAATGCTGTCAAGAATCGTGGAGCACGTTCCTCGTCGATCTCTGAAGGTCCCCGGGTGCCCCAGAGCTTCTGCGGGTCCCTGGGCGGTGCCCCGGAGCTTCTGTGGGCGCCTGGGGCCGTCGGGGGGGCATCCATCTGGGTGTTGGCCGCGTGGGTCCACGTTCACCGGGTCTCGGATTTTCGGGCTCCCCTCCCAAAAACTCGAGACGCAACGGACGTGGATAAAATCTTGCCTCTGGCGAGACCAATTTTTCGCCCGAGTCCGCTGAGTCTCGGGCTCTTGGCATCCCTGGCCTAAACATCACAGAAGCCGTGGAAATCGTGCCCGCGCAAACAAAGACGTCGTAAGAAACCAGGACGTTGGGCGCACCCGAGGAAGCTGCAGCAAATGGGCCGAACCACTCCCTGCGCTCTTCGTCTATCCCGCGCCGGGGAAGTTTCAAGGAAATGGCATGCAGTGCCTTGGTTTCAACGGCCCTCACGCTCTCGGGGGCGTCCAAGTGAGGGCGCCCAAAGGGAGGGGGGAGAGTTACAACTCATAGCCCGAGGAGCGTGCGCGGACAGAGGGGGAGTTCAGGGGACGTGTTGAAAGAAGTAAAAGAAGACGAATCATACGGGTAGTCGTAATACTAGCGATGATAAAGATGGTGATCATAATACTAATGGTGCTGATCACAACACATACGAATAACAATCAAAAAACATTAATATTCAGAATACTGGCAATACTAACACATAATATGAATGGCACGAGTAAGAAGAAACATACTAACACACAGAATCACAATTATCATATGATACATCGTGACAGCATGAAGAATAATAGAAATACGAATACTAGTACTAATAAGAAGGAGATTGGGCAATGACATCCAGGGAGATCTCATGGCCCCAGCCATGAGATTCCCTCCTCCTAGTCCCTAGTCATCACGCCCCTCCCTGAGATCCGACGTTGCCAAAAGTGCAACATCGCGGAAGATCACGACTTGAGCCCTACAGACCCCCTCCTTCTGAGGTATTTCTCGAACTGGATCGATCTGTGATGGCGCTGGGGCCAGAGACCAGAATAAATTAGCGCACGGACCTCTCCCTGACTTCGGATCCACCGTACTTTGGCCGATGCACCCTGAACGATTCGAACAGAAATTTATGCTTCCGTACAGCAATCGTATTGCGGCTGCGTCTGCACAAATATGGCGGAACCAGCGACTGCAAAAGAGGACGAACATCGGCCTCGAAAGAGAGAATCTTATACTTTTCAGCGATAACCCCAGCTATCGGGAGAGCGGTGAGGGTGGGGGAGGTGCTGGCCGATAACCTAGCCTGTTCGTTCTGGGCAGCCCCGCGCATACCCGCGCGCACCAATGCTGCGCACCCCCTTCGGATCTGCGCAGCCGACAAAGTCAGGTTAATCTGGGGGGGCTGGGAGGAGGGGGAGGGGGGCGGGGGGGCCCGATAGCCCGGGTGATCGCAGGACCTCGAAGACTGCTTCAAAGAGCTTGAGAAGCAGGGCGGACATGTCCACCCGGCAAGCGAAATCGCCCAAAGGACGGCGGATTCGAAGTCAGGGGCCGCCCCGCAGCGTGTTGACATGGAGCTCAACACAAATATTGGAGACGTCATTGCGTGTGGCCGGGTACATTCGCCAAAAGGTGGGCCAACATGTTGAACCAACAAGCAACATATTCACACGGACGCTTCTGAACACGGTACGCGTTTTGTTTCAAAAAAGCATCCGGGTTTTCGGGTCAAAGTTCGGCTCCCCAGCGGCCGTTCGGGACGATCTTGGCACCCTCGGAGCGCTCTGGGCGAGGCGCACCTGCTGGAACGCGTCCCGAGGCTGGAAAACCGCCGAGGACCTACAAGACCGGCCGAAACTCTCGAAACTCGAAGGGCGCACCAGGGCAACCGTACGGTTTGCTACGGAGGAATCAAGCAGGGCAGGGCTGTTTAATACACGCCCAAGGCCGTTTAGTAAACGCCAATTGTCCGCTCCAGGATGTTCCCTCCCTGGATATGAGGCAAGGGGAGACCTGCCCAGACATGCGACGTCTTGTTTTTGTTCAGGACGGCGTCCCTAAAAGTCCCGACCCTTTCCCCAGGACCAGTTTTTCGTCCTGAGTAATTTTTTGACGGTCCCGAGGCCCGGCGAGGGCCCCGCGGGGCCCCAAATAGCCAAAAACCGCCCGTCTTGATTTTTTCACGACGCGATCATGTCTGGGTGGCGAGCACGCCTGGCGCGACCACACGCTGCCGCGCCCCAGCCTCGGGGCCCAGCGGGCGCCCGCCCGATGCCAGGCCCCCCCCCCGGGCGCTCCTTGGCCTGCCACAAGGCCGGGAACTGCTCGGGGCGGCCCAGCGCCGCGAACAGCCGGAGCCAGAACCCCGGCTCGAAGGCATCGGGGCGGGCCCCCTGGCACGACGAGGCCAGGGCAGGGACTGGAGGAAAAAATCACGGCATAGGCATAAGCTAAGCTTTCGACGTTCCTGGCGGATTTCTTGGATCTGCGCGGCAGCGCCTGCGGCGCCGCCCCGGGCGCGCTCCGCGCGCCAGGGAGGGGGGTCCAGGACAGGTCCAAGAAATCCACGCGGACCGTCGACAGTCGGTGTTTATGCAGTTCCTCCTTTTCCGAAAGAGAACATCTGGCAGGGATAAATCGTGGATCTCTGAGATCCGGCGGTTCTGGAGGATGTATCGGGCGCCGCGGCCAGAGCGTTCTGGAAACGCTCGAACGGATTATTCCTTGTCCCAGCCCCGCCCGACCTCGAACACGACCTGCGGCTCACACCTTCGGGTACCCGGGACCGCGCAGTAGTTCTCCGGGCAGTGGCAGCGCCCCACTATGATCGGAGGATGGCCAGCCGAGACAAGGGCGCGTGCCTTTTTCAAGGCGGAGCCAGGTAAAATTCCGTGCCCTCCGCTGACTGACCGACTGAACTGAATTGAGCTGAACTGAATGAACTGGAAGGGCACTTTTGACAAAACATCTCAACCCGCCCGGGCGAAACCGCAACCGCACCCAGACGAAACATTTCGACCCGCCCATGGGCGAAACCGCAACCGCAACGAAACGACACATTTCAACCCGCCCGCGGACGCAACCGCAACCGCAACCAAGCGACACATTTCAACCCGCCCGCGGGCGCAACCGCAACCGCAACGGCAACCAAACGACACATTTCAACCAGCCAGTGGGCGTAACTGCAACCGCAACGAAACGACACATTTCAACCCACCCGCGGGAGCAACCACAACCGCAACCGTAACGAAACGACACATTTCAACCCGCCCGCGGACGCAACCGCAACGGCAACCAAGCGACACATTTCAACCCGCCCGCGGACGCAACCGCAACCACAATCAAGCGACACATTTCGACCCGCCCGCGGGCGCAACCGCAACCGCAACAGCACCCAAACGACACATTTCGAACCGCCCGCGGACGCAACCGCAACTGCAAACGCAACGGAATGATACATTGCAACCCGCCCGCAGACGCAACAACAACCGCAACCCGGCGATACATTTTGACCCACCCGAAGGCGCAACCGCATCCGCAACCGCAACCAAACGACACAATTTAAACCGACCGCGGGCGCAACCGCAATCGCAACCACGCGACACCTTTCAACCCGCCCGCGGGCGCAACCGCAACCGCAACCAAGCGAAACATTTCAATCTGCCCGCGGGCGCAACCGCAACCGCAACCAAGCGACACATTTCAACCCGCCCGCGGGCGCAACCAAGACCGAAACCAAACGACGCATTCCAACCCACCTGCGGGCGCAACCGCAACCACAACCGCAACCAAACGACATATTTCAACCCGCCCGCGGGCGTAACAAAAACAACAACCACGCGACACATTTCAACCAACCCGCGGACGCAACCGCAACCGCAACCAAACGACACATTGCAACCCGCCCGCGGGCGCGACCACAACCGCAACCGCAAGGACACATTTCAACCCGCCCGTGGGCGCAACCGCAACCACAACCAAACGACACATTTCGACCCGCCCGTGGGCGTAACCGCAACCGCAACGAAACGACACATTTCAACCCACCAGCGAGCGCAACTGCAACCGCAACCGTAACCAAACGACACATTTCAACCCGCCCGCGGACGCAACCGCAACCGAAACCAAGCGACACGATTCAAACCGCCCGCGGGCGCAACCGCAACCATAACCGCAACGAAGCGACACATTTCGACCCGCCCGCGGGCGCAACCGCAACGGCAACAACAACCATGCGCCACATTCCAACCCGCATGCGGGCGCAACCGCAACCGTAACCCCAACCAAACGACACATTTAAACCCACTCGCCGACGCAACCGCAACCGCAACGAGCCGGCACAATCTAAGCCGCCCGCGGGCTCAACCGCAACTGCAACCAATCGACACCTTTCAACCCGCACGCGGGCGCAACCGCAACCGGAACCGCAATTAAGCGACACACTTCAACCCGCCAATGGGCGCAACCGCAATCGAAACCAGGATACACATTTCAACCCGCCCGCGGGAGTACGCCTTAACAATGAATCGCATCCGGGAATACGCCCGCAACTGCAATCGCATCCGGGAGTAAGCCTTAACAGTGAATTAAGTCAACAGCGTAGTGTCTACAGCGTAGTTTCAACAGCGTAGTGTCAACAGCGTAGTGTCAACAGCGTAGCGTCAACAGCGTAGTGTCAACAGCGTAGTGCCAACAGCGCAGTGACAACAGCGTAGCGTCGAAAGCGTAGCGCCACAAGCAACAGCGTAGCGTCGTAGTGTCAACAGCCAAGTGTCAACCAACGGGGCGTAGTGCCAACAGCGTAATTAGTGTCAACAGCGTAGTGTCAACAGCGTGGTGTCAACAGCGTAGTGTTGACAGCTTAGTGTCAACAACTTAGTGTCAACAGCGTAGTGTCTACAGCGTAGTGTCAACAGCGTAGTGTCAACAGCGTAGTGTCAACAGCGTAGTGTCAATCAACGGCGTGGCAACAGCGTGGTGTCAACAGCGTAGTGTCAACAGCGTAGTGTCAACCAACAGCGTAGCACCAGCAGAATGTCAGCAGCGTAATGTCAACAGCGTGGTGTCAACAGCGTAGTGTTGACAGCTTAGTGTCAACAACTTAGTGTCAACAGCGTAGTGTCTACAGCGTAGTGTCAACAGCGTAGTGTCAACAGCGTAGTGTCAACAGCGTACTGTCAACAGCGTAGTGTCAACAGCGTAGTGTCAATCAATGGCGTAGCAACAGCGTGGCGTCAACAGCGTAGTGTCAACAGCGTAGTGTCAACCAACGGCGTAGCACCAGCAGAATGTCAACAGCGTAGTGTCAACAGCGCAGTGTCAGCAGCGTACTGTCAACCCACGTCGTACTGTCGACAGCGTATGGTTAGCTGCGCGACCAATGGCATGGCGTGAAATCTGAACGTACCGTCGACCAACAGCGTAAGGTCAACAGCATAATGTCAACAGCGTAGTGACAACAGCGTGGTGACAACACCGTATTGTCAACAGCGTAGTGTCAATAGCGTAGTGTCAGCAGCATGAACCAACAGCGTAGCAGAAAACAACGTTGCAGCGTCGACCAACAGCGTAATATCAACAGCATCGCGTCAACAACGTAATGTTAACAGCGTAGCTTTGTACTGTCAAAAGCGTAGTGCCAACCAGACACATCTGTCATTGTGTTTAATCCCAGTAAAAATATTTCTTCCTGAGAGATCGTCTCTCATGAAAAATCGTTTCTCATCTTAAATCACTCTCTGTTTTAAACCGCGTCATGAGGAACCGTCTCTCATGTCTCTGATGAGAACCGTCTCTCAAGAGAAGTGTCTCTGAAAACGCGTCTCATTTTAAACCATGCAATTCAGACAAATCTCAAGATGTTCATATTTCATGAACAACCGCCTCTCATGAGAAATTCGGATCGAATGCTTTCTTGCCTTTGGGATGACTCGGTTAATGATGAAGCTCTGTGATTCCTCATGCGAAGAAATACCTCCAGAATAAATCAGTGTCGTCGACAATTATGTATTCCTAAATTATTTCTTGCTGTGAGGAATGACAGAGCTGCACGGTGAACACCGGAGTTTTGTTCCAACGCCAAGAACACATTATCTGCGGACTTCTCATGAGAGGCGATTGTTCATGATAGATGCTGTACTCTGGTTTTCCAAATGATATATTGTTCAAAATGAGACACAGGTTCAGATAAATGTCTCGTGGGAGACGTTTCTCGTCAGAGACGGCTTCTCAGGAGAGACGGTTTCTCATGAGAGACGGCTTCTCATGAGAGGCCTATTACCAGAGACGCCTTCTCAAGACAGAAAACGATATACGGATTTAAACAAAGACTGTTTTAAGATGAGAAGCGTTTTGTTAGGAGACAATATTTCACGAAAGAATATGTTGCATGAGGGTTAAGAAATCATAAATTGTTTTGACTAGGAGGCCGGATCGGAAGCGTGATGTCTTGTCATGCAGATTCTTTATGAGAGTCGCCTTTTTACGAGAGACGTTTTTTTAAAAACTTGAGAAGCTGAATGAAGCGCCTGTCGCGCCCAGATCTGTTCTGAACAGATGTGGTAAAAATCGTCGAATTTAAGCCGCGTCGTTAGTGGTCCCGTTGTCGACACTGCGCTGTTGATAGTACGCTGTTGATTGTTGACAATGCTACTCACACGGTGCACTGTTGCTTGACAGTACGCTGTTGGTTCAGGCTGAGTTGCTTGAGGGTACGCTGTTGGTTGACACTATCCTGTTGACACTACGCTGCTGACACTACGGTATTGACATTGCTCTGTCGACAGTGCGTTCTTGATTGCGGACAATTCTACTCACACGGTGCACTGTTGCTTGGCAGTACGCTGTTGGTTCAGGCTGCATTCTTTGAGGCTACGCTGTTGGTTGACATTACGCTGTTGACACTACGCTGTTGGCACTACGCTGTTGACACTGCGCTGCTGACAGTATATTGCTGGCTGTTGACAATGCTACTCACACGGTGCACTATTGCTTGACAGTGTACTGTTGGTTCAAGCTACGTTGCTTAAGTACCGCTGTTGATTGACACCACGCTGTTGACACTACCCTGTTGACACTACGCTGCTGACACTGCGTTGTTGACAGTACGCTGTTGGCAGTTGACACTACTACGCCGTTGGTTGTTGACAATACTACTCACACGGTGCACCGTTGCTTGACACAACGCTGTTGGTTCAGGCTACGTTGCTCGTGGTTACGCATTTGGTTGACACTACGCTGTTGACACTACGCTGTTGACACTGCGCTGTTGATTGGTGACAATGCTACTCATGCGGTGCACTGTTGCTTGACATTACGCTGTTGGTTCAGGCTACGTTGCTTGAGATTACGCTGTTACTTGACAGTATACTTTTGGCACTACGCTGTTGACGCTGTTGCGGATGATCCCGACGATGCGAACAACGTAGTTTCAACAACGTAGTAATAATTCACCCTGCGCTACATAGTGTTAACAGCGTAGTCTTGCTTCACTGTTTGAACGTTTACTTCACTGTTAAGAGATGCATTGATCGCATCCAGGCGACACATTTCAACCCGCCCGAGGAGCAGGAGGTGCAGGGACACACTGAGGATGAGAAGTAAGCAGAGGAAGAGGAGGAAGAGAGGGAGCGGGAAGAGAAGGATGGACAGGACGGCCAGGAGGAGGACGACGACGAGGAGGGCGATGCAGCGGTGGTCGTGTTTCAGGGGGTTGCAGGAGCAGGTGCTGGTGGAGGAGGAAGTCCGTTGGCACGATAGGAAGAGGTATGAGAAGGGGGAGGAAGAGGAGGATGAGGCCGATGAGGAGGAGGAGGAGGAGGAGGAGGAGGAGGAGGAGGACGCGTCACCCGCGGTTCTCCGCCGAGACAGTGCAGCGGGGAATCCCCAGTCATCGCTGCTGCCTCCGATGTAATTTGTGGGGGGCCTCCTGGAAGCTCTCGTCGCCACGGCTGGACCCGCCTCGAGAATATGGTCGGGATGGACCCTGGGGATTTTGGGCGCGTTTGGGCTGGGGGGGAGAGCCGCCGTTGCCGCGGCAGGCCCTCCTCCGAGTATGCACACCGCGTGCTTGTTGTAGCACCCCGGATGCGGCATCACGCAGGTGCCCACCTTCTTTGTGACGCAGGGGAGGCGGTGTTTCGCGCACCTTTCGGTGGCAACTCATAGGAGCTCCTTGCGAATCGACGCGAACCGACGCTAGAACTCGGCGCCGAACGACGCGAAGTCGGCGCCACCTCCTCGATTCCCAGACGCTGATCGACGCCAGTGCGCCCTAGAGACGGAGCTGCGCGGGCACACGAGGCCCCCATGACTGGCAACCGAAGCACCTCGGCCACTCGCATGGGTCCGCCTCTCCGCCGTCCACCATGATCGGAGCCTCGGGCAGCTCGGCGAGCGTCACGATCCCGGCGGCCGCCGCGCCGAACACCGGCCGCGCCAGCAGCACCGCTGCGGGCAGCATCGCTGTCACGCCGCGCCGCGCCCCGCGGCGCGGGGACCGCGGCATGCGCACGTGCCGGGACCGCGCGGCGAAAACGCGGCGAGGCGCGAGCGCGGGTGCCACAGGAGGCCGTGGCGACTGGCGCGTCCCCGAGCCCAGACGGCTGCAGGTCAATGCTGCGATCGTGGAAGACGCGTCGCGTGAGCTCAGCCCGAATTGTGTCCCGCAGACGGGAGGGGCGTGTCTGGCGCAGGTGTCAAAAGCGTGCTTCTTCGTTGACAGCAGGGGGCTCGTCTCCGAAGGGCCGCAGCTAAGGCAAAGGTACCACAACGTCCAAGATTTTGGCCATACCTTGGCCCAACGTTTGGCCACAGAGGCGATTTCAAAAGGCAAGGGGAGGGTAGCTAATGGATCGGAGGCTGGGGAGTGAGAACGAAGTGACCCAACCAGGACATCTGTTCAAACCTCGTTTCGTGACGTACGAGGGAGGCGAAGCCACGCGAGGGCGACCATGTGTCGGCGCATCTGAAGGAGCAACTCGGGCGAGCAAACCCGCAATGCCGCGCGATTGCCCGCGCGGTTACCCACGGGGGTGTCCCGTGGATTGCTCGTGGGTTCCCCACGGGAAAACGTTACAAAATGCAATTTGGGGGGAAACCTTTCCTGGACGCCCGACATGTGTACGGACAGAAATGGGGTACGAAACCCAACAGCAAATTATGGCCAAAACCGACAGCGGCCGCTGTTGGGCAGGCGACTTATAATCTCGAATGCGCAACGCCCGCGGCGACACCGACAGCGAATCCTGTGCAAAATGGGCAGGAACCGCTGTTGGTTGTTGTGCCCATTACACCCAACCGGCGTTACAAGGATGAGCGGCTTTCCAAAGTTACCCAGCACACCACCCCAAGATGAGCGACATCCCAACAGGCATGCACATCGCACTACCATCGAAGTATAACCGACATGCAACTCGAAATGGATATCGGCATGTAACTATACTCGTGACCGGATTGCAACCGAACTGACCGTCAAAATGCGCACCCAATTGCAATTGATTTAAATTCCCCAAGCAATGCTTGCAATTCAAGGTTCTTCCTTCTGTTCTAAGGAATTGGGGTGGTGTGCCGGTCTGGCGGTCATGTTGCCGCAGTCGCCGCCCCGCTACCGCTCGTCATCTGGGCCAGTGCACGGCTCTGGGTGGGTAGCATCGACCCCTTGCCCCTATATATGGCCTTCGTGGAATCATCCAACATGCCGTGAGCAACGACATAATCAGCAGACCGGCCACACTGCCGCCGACGCCAGCGACCATATGCGAAGAGGCGCTGGCAGTGCGCGCCCAGGCGCCCCTGACCAGGCTAGCAGACCAATCGCAGCCGACTTCACAAAATCTTCGACGATGGTTGCCGCGCGAACTCCTGGGGTTTCGCACTGTTGCTGCGTGGACGCTGCTATTTTGTAGCTTTGCTCCCGCGCGTGGCCCCGCCGACACGGTTGCCATTGGTGGCGCAACGGCTGCGATACGCGCAACGTTTCTTTTACCCGTCCCAGAGGCGTGGGCCGACAGGCCTCGAGTCGTCTCGGGGTCCAGCGCGGCCCCAGATGATCCCAGCACAAAGTGGACCAAAATCGAGACACCACCCCGCCTACGGCCCGACGGTGTTGGAATTTCAAGCGCTTGCCCCGTGCAGCCTCGGCCTGGTATCACGAAGACCCCGCAGTGGCGTCGGGAAGCCACCGAAGAACAGCGAGGCATGTTCGCAAACATCCAACACGGCGCGCCGTAGGTGAGGTGGTGTCGTGTGCATCTTAGTCGATAAGTGCCAGAAAATGAGCACACTGATGACGGAATGCGCTCCAGGCCCGAGAAGCCCCGGGTCGCCTATGACCTGACCCCTGGGCGTGCCCCCAGGAGGCCCGTGATCACTGCGCGGCTGTCGTGCCCGTGCCGCGGCAGCTCGCGACGAGCTTCACGGATCCCAGCAACATTGTTGCGAGCTTTTCAACGGTATATTGTTCGGACGCGACGGCAGTTCAGGTCACTCCGCAGAGGGTCAAAGCGATGGTGGCAACTAAGCAAAACCTTGTGCAAAAAATCTTGTAAATCTTCCTCTCCTCCCTTGCGCTCCAATGCATGGCCCGACGCGGACGCTGGAGCAGGCCAGAACTCCCAGGATCCTCCCAGGATGCCGACAGCGCTCCTTCCACAGACCACACTCGCGGGCGAGCGAGGCCCCCCCCACGAGGCCTGCCGGGAGGCAGCGAGAACCTTCGCGGGAAGCCCAAGGGCCCCCAGGGGGGCTTTCAAGGGAAGCCCAGGAGGCATCTCAGGAGCTTCGAGGGTCTCCCCCAGGAAATCTCCAGGAGACCCGGGAAACTCTTCGGGGGGGCCCAGGGGCCCTCGGGAAACCCGCCTAGGCCTCCTAAACCACACCTGCATTACTACAAGAACCAGAAACGCACCTTCTACTGTGGGGCAAGGGCTCCTGCTTTCGCGTATGTATCGCAAAAGTGGACCCCAACCCGACAATGTTACAGGATCAATGTCTCACCTGGCCCGAAAGCCTCGCAAGGATCTCTCTGAAGCCCTGGAGACATTGCCCGAGGCATGAGAGAACTGTCTGGAGACCTGCGAAGCCTCTCGGGATGCCCAGGGGCCCCATCCGCAGCCCCAGAGGCCTTCTGACGACGTCCACGAGGCACTTCCCCGGAGAGCCCAATAAGCTCACGGGAGGTATGGGGGGGGGGGAGACGCCTCCCAGGCAGAGCTACAGAGGCGAGCGCCGCTGGTGCTGCTCTACGGCATAGCTCGGCCTCTGTCGGCAAGGAAGGCGCTCGGGCACGACTCGGACCCGTGGAGCGAGCGGCACTCGGACCCTGACGCGAGCAGCGAGGAGGAGGATGATGATGATGATGATGAGGAGGAGGAGGAGGAGGAGGAGGAGGAGGAGGAGGACCAGTGTAAACCCAAGAGTCATCAACGATGTTGGAATTAACGCTCCCTCCGAACTCCCTCTGCATAGGCATTGGCCCCTACAATTGTTCATTTCCATTGACGAAACATTGTTCTCGGGGTTTCCACGCCACGGATCAACCTGACTGCTGCGTCCTGACGATCTGGAATCGTGCCAGAACGCCACGTCTGGGACTTCAGCACCACGAATCAACATAACTGATGCGCCCACATAATCTTGAACCGTTCCAACACACCATTTCTGGTACGTTGATCATGGGGATCCGTGAAATTCTCGCGAATGCTCGAAACGAATGTGCGCGGCGCTAGGCGAGAGCCACATTTTGAAGAGGAACCGCCTTCAATCCTTGAAACTCTTACACATTCTTTAAAACAAATGTGCGCGGCGCAAACGAGAGCTACATCTTGAAAACGCCCTCAGATCGTGAAGCCCTAGCAAATGTTTAAAACGAATGTGCGCGGCGCGAAGACGAGAACCACATTTTGAAAACCACCCGCCGTCAATCCGTGAAGTTCTTGTGAATGTTTGAAAATGAATGTGCGCGGCGCTAAAGCGAAAACCACATGCTGTTAAGCTTCAGAGTCCAAGTTGTAAGGAAATCTCAAGCGAAACGCCCGGCCCGCCCTCAAAACTGGCCTCGGGGTGCGACAGGGAGAAGTTATTTCTAAGGAAAAGAAATGGAGGGGGAGGGGGAGGAGGAGGAGGAGGAGGAGGAGGAGGGGGAGGAACGGGAGGAGGGGAATAGGAGGAGGTGGAGGAGGAGAAGGAGGAGGAGGAGGAAGAGGGGGAGGAGGAGGAGGAGGAGGAGGAGGAGGAGGAGGAGGAGGAGGAGCAGGAGGAGGAGGAGGAGGAGGAAGAGGATGCTCGAGGAGGACGAGGAGGAGGAGGAGGAGGAGGACGAAGAGCGACGAAGAGCGACGAGGAGACTTAGCGGCAATATTGGCAACAGCAGAAAGATCATCCCGCCCAGACTCCAATGCCAAAAGTTGTCACTGCCGAGCGTCGGAGGCCGAGGTCGATCCTCAAAGAGACGTGATTGGCAAGCGTCGAAGGATACAGGCATCTCTGAGAACCCCCTCTGCGTGCCCTGGGCCACTGAATTGCTCACGAATATCCTCCACCCTCGGCGTGTAGGTCACTAGCATTGAAACGTCGTCGCCGGAGTCCCGAACACCGTTCAGCAAGTTCGTGAACCAACCGCCAGAACTCGGCATGCTGCCTCGCTCCCCACGCAAAGCTAAGCTCCTCGACCAGCTGTTCAGTTACGGAATCCTGATGGGCGCGTCGAATATGACGGAGCTTACGACTGCATCGTGCTAGCAACAAGCCCGACTCAAGATCACATGTGCCGCGCTCTCGTGCCAGTCGCCGATCATGGAGTAGCTGGCTACGAGCTCTATGATACTCGCCAACCTTTGAATCATGCGAGCTCGTCTTCGAGAAATACCGCTCCACCGCGACAGAGACTGCGGTCACCCACTGTGTCCATCCCGCGTCGGGGGAGCTATCGTGCAACATGAGATCGTGAAAATCAGAAGCAGCACCAAACTGAGCCTCCAGGTCAGCGAAAAGCTCAGGAACCCCGACTCCCTTCCTCAGCGCACTCGCCAAGCTGTCGAAGTCCCATCGCGCGGCGGCTACCTTCGCGAGCTGAGACCGAAGTCGTACCTGGACTCCACCAGGATCGGCACATGATCGGAGAGCCCACGTCGACTGCCGAGCTTGAGCCGAAGATTGGTGCGTCTCATCGCACCGAAGAATGTAATCGTCGGCGTCTGCCAGCTGAAGACCGCGACGTAGCCGATGCAGCTCGACGAGTGGGCTCCGAAGAAAGTGTCTCCGATGTTGTAGCACGTCGACGCGATGGCAACCGAATGCTTTGTCACACAGCTCTAGCATCTGGCTGGCCGCATATAGTGCTGATCCCCTCTGGCGAACGGCCCCAAGGAAAGAGAGCGAACCCAGTCGACGATGCCACCCTGTCGACGTCTCCGCCCGAACGAGTCATTCAGATCGACCCCCATCATCAGAGCGGACCGCTTCTTGGACCACGTGAAAGTTTTCTCCAGCCACTGGGTGAGGATATCCACCGTTGCCCGATACTGAAATGGCGCCGTTGCTGCCGTCGCCGCCTGCACGTGAGATTCTCGCCCTTCTCGCCTCGAGCTCGGACGAGGAAGGAAGTGCAACGTAGGAGTGAGCACGTCGAACCAGCCAGACCGAAGGCGAAACACTGCTGCGCGCCCCTGAAGAGAGACAGGGGCACAAGGTACCTCATACACATCACGCTGCTTGAACAGTCGCTCCGCAGCAGCAGCGCGATCACACAAGACTTGTTGACGTGTCTGCTCGCCACGTAGCCACATCTAACCACAAAGTGACACTTCAACTTCGAGAGTACGCCCGAACGATCAGGTGTCGCTCGTCCACCCGTACTTGTGAGTGCCACCGCGTCTGTGACTTGAAACTCCTCTGATAGATCGTGCAATCGTTCAATGTCTGCATACTGCGCGTTCCAGTGTACGAGTGTGAACAGACAAAAGATGCCAGCAGCCACACTCGGCCGCACGAAAGGCGAGAAACAACTCATCATACGAACATCTGGTGTAAAGAGTGGGCGAGACGGCGGCCTGGGGGCGGGGGGCCTGCCGTAGCGAATGGTGCCTGCGGCGTGCGCGGGGCCCGCCAACCCTGGAGCGGCAACTCCTGAGCAGAGGGGGGTTTGAGGAGGTGGAGGAGGAGGAGGTGGAGGAGGAGGAGGAGGACGAGGACGAGAAGGAGGAGGAAGAGGAGGAGGAGGAGGAGGGGGACGAGGAGGAGGAGGAGGAGGAGGAGGAGGTGGAGGAGGAGGAGGAGGGGGTGGAGGAGGAGGAGGAGTAGGCGGAGGAGGAGGCCGAGGACGAGAAGGAGGCTCTCCTTCAGTGCCCGTGCAGGCCTCCCGGCACGCGCGCGCCTCGGACCAGCCCCGCGAGCTTGGCACCCCGCCTCCCCCGCGGTGCCGGCGGCGTGCCCACGGGGCCGGAGGCAGAGGGGGCCCGGCCTCCTCGACGACGACAACGACGACGACCACGACGACGACGACGACGACGACGACGACGGCGACGACGACAGCGACGGCGGCGGCCTCAGCGGCGGCGACGGCGACGGCGGTGCCCGAGCGTTGACGTCGGCGGCAGCGGCGACCGCGATGACGGCGGCGGCGGCGGCCTCGGCGGCGGCGGGGGCCTCGGCGGCGGCGGGGGCCTCGGCGGCGGCGGCGGCGGCGGCGGCGACGACGACGACGAAGACGACGATGACGACGACGAAGACGACGACGAAGACGACGACGACGACGACGGCCTTCTCCGAATTCGCACGCGGCTTCCCACAAGGCGGGGGGGCGGGCTTCGGAGCAGCCTCGCCGCCTTCTGAGAAGGCACGTCTCTGTTCACTTCCCCCTTTTTTGAACGGGCTCTGGAACACATGAGTAAATACACACAAATAACAAAATCCCCCATACTTTCACATGTTTTCTGGGCTTCTGTCTTCCCTCCCACTTCCCCTCTTTTCGCACATCCTCCCGGGAACCGATGATTCGTTGTGTCTGTGTGCTTTCTCCCCTCCTGACTTTTGGCCTTCGGGTCATGCTCGGGTCTCCTATGGCCGTCCTCCTGGGAGGTCCCTAGATACTTTCTCGGGGATGGACAGACCTCCCTTTAGTGAAACGTGGTTCAGTGAAAACGACCTCGGGCCCAAACCTGGCGGGCGCAGGCCTGGAAAATGACGGCCGCGGCGCCCTCTCGAGAACCGACAACGGACAATTCCCCAATCGGCGTGTCGCTGCTAGGAGGAGGAGGAGGAGGAGGAGGAGGAGGAGGAGGAGGAGGAGGAGGAGGAGGAGGAGGAGGAAGGAGGAGGAGGGGGAGGAGGAGGAGGAGGAGGGAGGAGGAGGGGAGGAGGAGGAGGAGGAGGAGGAGGAGGAGGAGGAGGAGGAGGTCTGTCCACCCCCGACTTTCCCTTTTGGCCTCCGGGCCATGCTCGGGGCTCCCGCGGCCGCTCGGCACGATCCGGGCCCCCCCCGGGGGAGCGCTCCCGGCGAGAGGCGCACAGGCGCGGGAGCGCAGCCCGAGGCCGGCTAGAGGCGCGCGGAGGGCCGCCGAAGGCGCCCGAAGGACCGCAGCCCTCGAGGCGCCCTCGGCGAGGGCGCGGCCGCCAGAGAGCGCAGCCCGAGGCAGGCGAGAGGCGCGCGGGGGGGCGTCGGAGGCGCCCCGAGGCCGCAGGTCTCGAGGCGTGCCCCCCCCCCCCCTTCGGCGCGCCGCCTCTCCCCGCGTCTCCTGGCCTGCTCGGTAAGCCTGGCCCGGCCCTGGCAAAGTCAGGGCACTCTGGGGGGACGCACCGAGACATGCTGGTACCATCCGTCCTCCTTGGAGGCGCGCGTCCGACCCGAAGATACAGTACACCCATCTTGTAGTATATCGTTTCCCGAGCGGTGTGGCCAGAAGGCGCCCGCCACGACGCACGTACTATAAGATTTCTCGGTGCGCGTGTCGCCCTGGGGGGGGGCTGACCACACGCCGCACGGCTGACCACACACCTGGGCCTACCAATGTCAAGTGGGGGGGGACGTTCGGTCGGGGATCGACAGAACCCCCTTTAGTAAAACGTGGTTTAGTGAAAACGACCTCGGGCCCAAACCTGGCGGGTGTAAGCCTGAAAAATGACGGCCGCGGCGCCCTCTCGAGAACCGAAAACTGACAATTCACTAGTTAATCGACGCGTCAGGGTGGGGGTTATGTCCACCCCCGATGCGGGCACGTCGAGAAAGCACGGTGGAACCCGCACACACCCCAACCCGAACCTTTGATGGGTGGTCTGGGACCTTCGGGTTGGGTTGGGGTGGCTTGGCAAGGACTGGACGGCGCCCAAAGCCCCAGGAGCACTCCCAAGACGAACCCAAAGAGGGTACACACACAATGTCGGGGGCGCGCGAACATGGGTTAGCGATCCATGGATTTGGCGCGCGGTCGCCTGATCCATGGATCGGGAGAGGTGCCGTCCCCAAAATGCGGCCGGTGCCGCCTCGCTCGGCGGCGGAAATCCACGACTTCCCAAGGAAACGTGGCCCGTCGCTAATCCACGCCCCTTGATCCATGTTTGCGATCGCGTGACAATGATTCTCCCTAAACTTTTCGATGTGTGTCGGCGTTGTCGTCGTCGTCGTCCCCCGTCCGGGTCGGCGGCGCCGGCCGCAAGGCCTTCGCAGTCAAGTGAAGGGGCCCAGGGACGCACGCACACACACAAAAATAAATACACACTAATCCCAAGATTCCCAATATTCTTTACACATTTTCTGGATTATCGTCTTCCCCCCACTTCCCATAGCTTCCCATATTTTCCTGGGGATCGACGATTTATGTTCTGTTGCTCCCATCGGACCACATCCCATAAATAATTTCGAGCACCCGGAAAAGTGTCGAAACAGTGTCGAAACAGTGTCGAACGAGTGTCTCCTAGGACCCGACACGTGAAAACCTTAGGGTTTCGGTGCTATCGGAATTATTTCTGGTGACTCGGGCTAAAGTAGGCTGGGACATCATAATATTAATTGTGTCTGTGTTTTTTGCTCCTCCTGGTCCAAAGGGGAGTCTGGAGCGGGCGGCGCCGAGGCCTGGCTTATCTGTGTCCTGGTTAATCTGTGTCGTTTCCTTGGTTTGCTGTGTCCTGGTCTATCTGTGTCCTGGTCTCCAGGGGCCTTGTCGACCCCCTTCCGGGTCGACGGCGCCGACCGTAATTAGGGCCTTCGCAGTCAGAGGGAGTCTGGAGCAGGTGGTGCCGAGGCCCGCGCCCTCACGTCGACGTTCTGCAGGAAGTCCAGGGCGCGGTCGTCCATGGGGTACCTCGATAGGAAGGCACCAACTACACTTAGATCGGGCATGTCCCCCTGCAGGCGGATTTTGGGCGAGGGAAGAAAAAAATACTCCACAATAGTCGAACAATACTCAAAAAATCGTCCCCTGACTATTTTTTGACTATTCTTGAATATTCCTCCTGTAGAGAAGAACCCCAATCAGCGGACGGCTTGAACTGGAATCGACCTGGAACCGGGAACCCGGAACCAGCCCAAATCGGAGAAGCACCATAATGACCAGGAACCTGGGAACCCAAAACCAGGAACCCGGGAACCCAGCCGCCCATCAAAATCGGCGGGAAACTTGCGCCAAATCTTTCAACATCCGCTAGCACCCCTTCATGATTGGGGAACTATGCACCAACATCGATCCTGGCCAGGACCACCCTGGGTCCAGGATCGGCGCATACGCCCTCCTGCCATGGAAAGAACGCATATGGTTACACCGATCCTGTATCGGCGATGCGTGGCAGAACTTCCCAAGGCGAAGCGCTCGGTGAATTAAAAATATGGCTTCGTTACTTGTGTGTGTGTGCGTGTGTGTGTGTGTGTGCAGGTGTGTCGGGCGGCGAAGAAGTGGGCCACCTCGGCAAAGGAGGAGGAAGAGGAAGATCGAGGAAGAGGGGGAGAGAGAGGAGGCGGAGGAGCAGGAGGAGCAGGAGGAATACCGAGGAGGAGGAGGAGGAGGAGGAGGAGGAGGAGGAGGAGGAGGAGGAGGAGGAGGAGGAGGAGGAGGAGGAGGAGGAGGAGGAGGAGGAGGAGGAGGAGGAGGAGGAGGATGGAGGAGGAGGAATATCGAGGAGGAGGAGGAGGAATATCGAGGACGACGGGGATCGGTGTGGGTGTATAGTCGGTGCCCTCCGGTACCTCGCGCGGAAGCTCTCCAGGTCGGGCGGCGCAGCGAGCGGGTCCACCTCCTGGCCGCGGCTGCCCAGGGGAGCCGCGGGGCGGCGGGGCGGCGAGGCGGGCAGCTCGGCTGGTGCGCGCCATCGCTCGGACGTCCATGCCAGCGTCTTCTTGTTCGGCGTTTCGACATTGGGCGGAAGATGGGCGGCAGGGGGGGGGGTCTGGCTCCGGACCTCTGCCTAGTGCGGCTGTTTGGAACCGTGCGGCCTCTGGGGGCGACTCCACCCGCTCGAAACAGGCGCCCCAAAACAGCCAAGATCTGCTCCATGGGGGGGGGAGGGGGGGCCCGCGCCGATCGGCAAAAGAATTGATAACAAACGCTCGCCGTCCCAAGTGCAATTTACGGCTTCGTGCGCTTATTGTGTCGCAAGGTGATCGAGAAACGATGTCAGATGGTCCTCGCCGAGGAGAAAAAAAGTGCACACGCCCGAACTCGACAAGCGCGTTCCACTTCTCGCAAAGCAGCTGCTCGCAAACTGCCCGGATGCGCCGCGGGGGACTCACGATACATGTCAGAAGAGGAAGACGTATTTTTTCCGGACGTGTGCGAGTAGGCACGTTGCGAGTAGTGGAACTCGCTCGGTGACGAGCGATGCCAAGCGCCCTGGCGGCCCCCACCATCCCCGATCCCCATCCTCCCCATCCGCCTACTCCTCCTGAGACAACGGACCAACTCATCCACCTCCTCCTCCTCCTCCTCCTCCTCCTCCTCCTCCTCCTCGTCTCCTCCTCCTCCTCCTCCTCCTCCTCCTCCTCCTCCTCCTCCTCCTCCTCCTCCTCCTCCCCCCCTCCCCCTCCTCCTCCTCCTCCTCCTCCTCCTCCTCCTCCTCCTCCTCCTCCTCCTCCTCCTCCTCCTCCTCCTCCTGCTGGAGGCGCACGCCCGACCCGACAGCGCCGCCCCGCCGCACATCTTGCAGTGGGACCGCTCCCGGGGCGCCGTGGCCCGCAAGCGCCCGCCACGAAGCTCGCGCCGGGAGACGCCCGAGCCTCTCCACGGGGCACACGAGCCCTCCCCATGGGAGGCCCTGCAGGAGGCCCCCGGAGGCCCCAGAGGAGGCCGCGCGAGGCCCCGGGACCAGAGGCCACGGGAAGCCCCCGGAGGCCACGGGAGGCCCCATGGGAGGCCCCATCCGGAGGCTTCCGGAGAGCGCGCGCGTCGCCCTCTCGCGGCCGACGCACGCGCGTGAGCGTCTTCTTGTTTGGCGTTCCGGCACTGGGCGGAGGGGGGGGAGGAGAAGATAAGCGTAGCGACGCTCGCAGACCTCCCTCGAGATCAGGGCGTGGCAATTCCTCCTCCTCCTCCTCCTCCTCCTCCTCCTCCTCCTCCTCCTCCTCCTCCTCCTCCTCCTCCTCCCACTCGGGGGCCTGGCCCTGGACCTCTGCTTCGCGCGGCTGCTTGGAGCCCTGCGTCCTAGGGGGGCGAGGCCCTCTCTCTCCTGCTCGGCACCCCGCGCAAGGCGTGCCCAGGCCCCTTTGGGTACATGGCACGCCGTGGCGCACCCCGCCGCGAGCATCGCACACCAGGGCGGTTCCCAATCGACGTCCGTCGTATGGCGACCTCTGCCTGGGCTGAGTCTCGGGTGCTGCTAATACAAGGGGGGGCGTTGACCCAAGCCCCTTTTCTCCACAAGTTCAACTCCGATGTCCCATCGAAAACCTCGGGAAACCCTGAGGCAAGCTGTTAAACAATCCAGGAACACCGAGCCCCTCCCCAACCAAAAGGGTTCCTTCCTCAGCGCCCCGACTGTATGGTGGGGGGGGGGGCGGGAGTGAACGGCGCAGCTTGTGGCGTTCCCCTGGGTCTGGAAGAAGGGGTTCGCGAGGTGTCAGACTGTCCTTCCTTTTTGGCCCAGGACGGCCAAAGTCAATTCACGAGAGCCCCAAGATTGCTCAAGAGAGCCCAAGCTAGCTCATGACGACCTCTGATCTGCGTCCAAGACGCTCCAAGACCGCCCACAGACGGCTCCAAGTGGCCATGGAGTATTCCAAGCACGCCACTGAGATGCCAAAATCATCAACAGCCAATGGGCATACGCACACTCATGCTTGCAATCTCCCCTCTAGGCTCCCGACTGCCACTTGAAGGCTGTTTCCATGATCGCGGCAGAGCAGGGGGTCTCAAGAGAGCTCCAAGACGGCCCTAAGAGCGCCCAAGAGCGCCCCCCAAGATGGTCCCAATGTGCGATTTTTCTATCTCCGCCAGGGAGGGGTGTGGGGAAAGAGGGAGGAGGAAGAGGAGGAGGAGGAGGAGGAGGAGGAGGAGGAGGAGGAGGAGGAGGAGGAGGAGGAGGAAGAGGAGGAGGCGGGGGGGGGGGGGGCGTCCCCCCCGGACCCCAAGAACACCACATTGGCGGGCAAGCTTACCGAAGGGGCCTCACCGTGGCTTCCGCTCTGCGGGCTCGCTAGTGAAAGCAAGGCCTCGGCAATTCGTGCCGAAGACGTGCGAGCGGCCTGGGAGAACGAGAACCGCTCGAACGAGGGACGGCCCCTGAGATCCTGGCACTGCTATTTTTTTGCTACTGGCGTTTTCGCTCCATGTCGGCCCAGGGACCCTCGCGGATCGATCCGGCTCGAAAAACGACGCAGAACGACGAGGTCCAGGGCTCTGGTCGTGATTTTTGGCGATGGTGCATTTGTTTTGCAGCCGCGGATCTCAGGGGCGCCTGTAGAGGCTGCCAGATCTGGTCCGAGCAGACGAGGTCGGATGATCGCGCCGCATCGCGGACGCATCGGTCGGCGATGCGGCTCGATGTGGAGCCTCATTCCTCCGCGCCGACGTAGCGGATGCACCGCCGACGAGGCCGGTGCATCGCCGATGCATTGGCGAGGCGGCGCGATCCTCCGACCACGTCTGCTCGGGCGTAACGGGGAAACCAAGCAGCTCGAGACTGGTGCATCGCCGATGCATTGGCGAGGCGGCGCGATCCTCCGACCACGTCTGCTCGGGCGTAGCGGGGAAACCAAGCAGCTACTCCCTGGACCTCTCCCGGGGTGCGTTCTGACCAGAACCTCGAGGCGAATCCAGCTGTGGCGACGAGGGCCTCCCAGGAGGCCCAACAAAGGGAACACGAGAGAAAGGGTAGAGTCTAGAGGTATGGGTACCTCTTCCTCCTCGGAAGAACAGCGCCCCGCATCCGCGGGGTCGCGGCCGAGGGGCCCGGCGGCCCGCGGGGCTGCGGTCAGTAGGGGCCCGACCACAAGAAACCTTCCACAAGAAACCCAACCCGGAGACCCCAGGACGTCCATCGATTCTCGTGGGGACGTCACGCCTGCCGAGGCAAAACCCTCGAAACCTCAGAGACCCAGGGCACCCTGGAGGCAGGCAGGGTGTTTCTTGGCATATGCGCTCTGCTCGCCCGCAGCTCGGAGCCCGAGCGGCCCCCGAGCGAGCGGCGGGCGCCGCTCCTCGAAGGCCCAGGCCATGTTCGGCGTCACCATCGGCCGGAAGCCAGCGTCCGCGCGGGTCACCACCTGGTGCGCATGGGCGATTCCGGGAACCCTGAACTTATGCTTAGGGGATCAAGAAGTGGCATAAGCATGATTATCCCGGCAAAGTAACCTAACAGCGATGTGTATAAGCATATCTGGAAGCATTCCCCTTAAGATTCAGGTGAGAATCCAGTTGTAGAATTCTGCTGTTCTCGCAGTCGCAGCCTCAGCCTGCCTCGGCTTGCCTCGGCCTCAGCCTCAGCCTGCCTCGGCCTCAGCCTCAGCCTCAGCCTGCCTCAGCCTCAGCCTGCTCAGCCTCAGCCTCAGCCTCAGCCTGCCTCAGCTCAGCATCAGCCTCAGCCTCAGCCTCAGCCTCAGCCTGCCTCAGCCTCAGCCTCAGCCTCTCAGCCTCAGCCTGCATCAGCCTCAGCCTCAGCCTCAGCCTGCCTCAGCCTCAGTCTCAGCCTGCCTCAGCCTCAGCCTGCCTCAGCCTCAGCCTCACAGTTGGCTCCGGGCAATCAAAATACTATACAGGAATGGTGTTCTGGGAACACGAAGAACACGAAGTGGCCTACAGTTGGCTCTGGGCATTCAAAATGTGTCCTGGGAATGGTGTTCTGGGAACACGAAGAACACGAAGTCGCCTACAAGTGGCTCCGGGCATTCAAAATGTGGCCTGGGAGTTGTGTTCTGGGAACACGAAGAACACGAAGTGGCCTACAGTTGGCTCTGGGCATTCAAAATGTGGCCTGGGAATTGTGTTCTGGGAACACGAAGAACACGAAGTGGCCTACATTGGCTCCGGGCATTCAAAATGTGGATGGTGTTCTGGGAACACGAAGAACACGAAGTGGCCTACAATTGGCTCTGGGCATTCAAAATGTGGCCTGGGAATTGTGTTCTGGAGACACGAAGAACACGAAGTGGCCTACAATTGGCTCCGGGCATTCAAAATGTGGCCTGGGAATGGTGTTCTGGGAACACGAGGAACACGACGTGGCCTACAGTTGGCTCCGGGCATTCAAAATGTGGCCTGGGAATGGTGTTCTGGGAATGGATTCCTAAAGATTCTTAAGAATTCCTAAGGATTCCTGGGGCTGCCGGTTTGGTCCGGTTTTGTCCGGATCCCGCCCATACCCCCCTGGGGCGTCAAGATGCTCTCTTTTGACCCCACTAGAAACCTATCAGTCTTCGCTGTTAGGTAAAAACTCGGAGGTCCGCGCGGATTTCTCCCCCGGCGGCGCCTCCAGCGCCGCCCCTGGCGCGCTCCGCGCGCCAGGGAGGGGGGTCCAGCGCCGATCCGAGAAATCCGCGCGGACCTCCGAGTTTTTATGTTTATGCCACTTTTTGTTCCCCTGCTTAAGGACCACATCCCAGAAGCAATGTCGAGCACCTGGGAAAGAGGGCCCGACACGTGAAAAACCTGGAGTTTCGGTACTTTTTTGGTGCTCGAAATTCTTTCTGGCGATTCGGGCTAAAGTAGGTTGGAACATCCTAACCCTGAATCCGAAAACGTGTTCATCTCTTGCTGGCGCACCCTTCACTTCCGCCGCCTTCCGCCGAGCTTCCGCCGCCCTTCGCCGGCGGATGCGGCCTCGTTTTACTTCCGCCGACCTTCCGCCGCCCTTCCGCCGAGGAAGAGACGGCAACTCCTTCAATCCTCGAAGGCGAGGCCCTTTTCGAGACGCCTCACTTGTCTTCGGGGCCCCGATGCCGTGTGTCGCGGGCTGCTAGAAGGTGCCCCTGGCCTAAGGTGCCTCCAGCTTGTCGCTCCACTCTGGGGCCCTGGGGCCTTCTGGGCCTCGTGAGGGGTGCTCCTCCTCCTCCTCCTCCTCCTCCTCCTCCTCCTCCTCCTCCTCCTCCTCCTCCTCTCCTCTCCTCCCTCCTCCTCCTCCTCCTCCTCCTCCTCCTCCTCCTCTTCATCTCCCTCCTCCTCCTCCTCCTCCTCCTCAACCCTCCTCCTCCTCCTCCTCCTCCTCCTCCTCCTCATCTCCTCCTCCTCCTCCTCCTCGTCTCCTCCTCCTTCTCTCCTCCTCCTCCTCCTCCTCCTCCTCCTCCTCCCCTCCTCCTCCCTCCTCCTCCCTCCTCCTCCTCCTCCTCCTCCTCCTCCTCCTCCTCCTCCTCCTCCTCCAGACCGCGCGGTGACCTCGAAATCCCAGGAGACCTCACCGCGCGGCCCGCCACCGCACGGCTCTGGGGACCTCGGAGGCCCCAGTCGCTCCCCGCCGGCTCATCACGCGGTGTGGTCCCCACATCTTGTGGAAAGCCCCCCGTGGTTCGTCTGGCGGAGCGAGCGGGGCACGAGGACGGAGCAAGCGCTCTTGCGACCGTCATCGCATGCGAGCCGTTGCGCAAGGTTTTGCCGGCGAGCGCCGCGGTCCTGACATCTGCGCGGACCGCACGTGCGATTGGACCCTTTCCTGGCAGCGTGCGTATCGCCTTCTCCGAGCCGTCGCGGCAGCAGGCAGTGCTGAAACAGTACTCGCTCGGGCTGCATATCAAGTTGGTCACAGAAAATGGCGAGCGACACCTGTCAGCAGCATTGCGCGATTGCCATGTCTCATCAGTACCCATTGATTGATCTACATAGTCTACCCATCCTTCTATCTCTCTCTCTCTCTCTCTGCCTCTCTCCTATACCCTCCCAGGCCGTGACTCTGATCTCCCTGTCCTCTCTTCATCTCCCTCTTCGTTAAGAGCATGTCGCCCGCCTCGCACCATCACATGCCGTCTCCAAAACGGGCTGGGCGTTTTGGCTGAGGCTCCCCTACTGCTTTTGATTCTGAAACTCGAAATGTCCTACAACACTGTCTGCTCTTCCTCATCTCCCCTGCTCCGTTTGTCTCCTCTGGGTCTTCCTCCTCCTCCTCCTCCTCCTCCTCCTCCTCCTCCTCCTCTCCTTTTCCTCCTCCTCCTCCTCCTCCTCCTCCTCCTCATTCTTGTCTTTGTCCTCTTCCTCGTCCATCTCTGCGTCCTGCTCGTCGCCGTCGCCTCCTCCCCCCAGGACACGGCACGGCAGCGCCAACCCCAAGACGATGCGACATGACACGACGCGCGAGCAGGCTGCCATGCTGAGCGCACACCTGGC
The DNA here is from genome assembly GCA_963575745.1 of Prorocentrum cordatum. NCBI lineage: Eukaryota > Dinophyceae > Prorocentrales > Prorocentraceae > Prorocentrum > Prorocentrum cordatum. Next base: position 143,520 of record CAUYUJ010016788.1, read on the forward strand.
CTCCTCCTCCTCCTCCTCCTCCTCTTCCTCCCTCCTCCGCCTCCTCCTCCTCCTCCATCCACCTCCTCCTCTCCTCCTCCTCCTCCCCCTCCTCCTCCGCCTCCTCCTCCTCCCTCCTCCTCCTCCTCCTCCTCCTCCTCCCTTCCCCTCCTCCTCCTCCTCCTCCTCACTCCTCCTCCTCCTCCTCCTCCTCCTCCTCTCTTCCTCCTCCTCCTCCTCCTCCTCCTCTTCCTCCTCTTCCTCCCTCCTCCCTTCTCCTCCTCCTCCTCCTCCTCCTCCTCCTCCTCCTCCTCCTAGCGCCCAGGGGAGCGAACACCTGATGCAAAGGACCTCTTGCCTGACCTTCAGAAAACCTCTTCGAATTCGCGACGCCGGGGGAAGCCACAAGCCCATCCCACGCAGAGAGCCTCTTGATCTTGCACGACGTGCAAGTTGGGACCTCTCCGAATTCGCGACGTCGCGGGGAATCATCCCACCCCCGTGCAGAGAACGTCTCCGCCTCGCGACGCCGCCCGTGAGCTGGATCCCTCGGCCCGACGCCTACCCCAGGGCGGCTGGAAAATCTGCACCCCCGCGGCTGGAGAGGGCACCGATTTCACAGCAGCCCCGGGACAGGCATCCCCCACGGCGCAGCAATGCATGTTCGGTGGGGGAAGGACAGAAGACCCTTCAGCAAACACCCTTTCGAAAAAATAACCCGCGACCGGAACCGCAAGAATTGTGGCGCAGGCCCGCAGAAACTGCGGCGGCAGCGCCCTCGCGAAAACGGGGAAAGAGCAATTCGCCAGTCGACTTGGCAGGCTGGAGTTCTGCCAACCTCCCGGGCACTAGGTACGGCTGGGTCGTGTGGTGACGACCCTGGCCTTGGCTCCTGACACCGCCTGGATCGTCCAAGCTGGAACGACCAGCGGCTTCCCGATCGCCAGATCGCTCCATACCTCGTCGGCCGAGTCTGGGCCTCCGGCAGCGTTCCGCGGCGGGGTCGCCACCGCATCGGCACGACACGAATCTGGCGTACCTTCCTTCGGTCCGGAGGCGGAGGAGGAGGAGGAGGAGGATGAGGCAGAGGACGCGGAGGAGGAGAAAGAGGAGGAGGAGGCGGAGGCGGAGGAGGAGGAGGAGGCAGTTGAGGAGGAGGAGGAGGAGGAGGAGGAGGAGGAGGAGGAGGCAGTTGAGGAGGAGGAGGAGCTGGATGTTCCCCTTCGCCTCGCGACGCGACCGCAGGGGCTCCAGCCCGTCGACGGCCCTCCCCGCCCGGCCCCACGAGGGGCCGGGCGGCCCAGGACGGCTCCAGAGCGGCCCAAGACGACGGCCCAGCGACAACCCCAGAGAGGCCCAGCGACGGCCCAGGAACCTCCCAGAGGTGGCTCCTGAGGCCCTTCGGCACGACCAGACGGCCCCAAGACGACTCCAGAACGGCCCAGCGACGACCCAACGACGACTCCAGAGAGGCCCAGCGACGGCCCAAGGACCTCCCAGAGATGGCTCCTGAGGCCCCACGGCACGACCAGACGGCCCCAAGATGGCGCTAATTACCTCTGTCGCCTCGTCGGGAGGGCTCT